>CM014277.1:79003901-79021974 GCA_004135705.1 Alloteropsis semialata
GGGCGCCAGTTGTTGGGATAGTAGCCGAAGCCAATGGTCCCAAACAACAGCTGAAACGGGACAACTGAGACAAGCAACAATAAATTACTTATCTACAGTATCCTGGAATCAACAACCTTTACATGAAGGGGAGGGGTCCCCTTTTATAGGGAGACCAAGGGTCTTTACATTCCCATTGTACCCCTGAGATCAGGCATCATCCTCTAGACTATACAATACAAATAGCCTATGGACACTTTGGTACATTTACTCCTCCCAATGTGAATGCGTAGACTTGTGATTCCGTGTTTGACTTGTCTTGGACTTGGTCTCCTTGGACTCGGTCCGTGTCTGCTTCGCCCGCTTCCAAAGGCTCTGTAGCTCCTGGAATTGGCTTCTTCTGAGTCGAGGTGACACTAAGCCACTTCCCAGCGTCCAGGAAGCCGATGGCTCCTGCAAGAACCTGCAGTTTAGAGTGAACCGAAGCTTGCCGTTAACTTATTCATAGCTTTTGACATTCAATAGTATCAATATTTCACCGAATTGGCTTCTAACTTGATTCCGATAACGCCACATTGGCTTCCTGCAACACGATCACCGAAGCCGATTGGCTTCCGCATATAGCGAGATGTGATTACCGAAGCCGATTGGCTTTTGTATTCAGCAAGACGTGACGAGCGAAGCCGATTGGCTTTCGTATACAGCAAGACTTGACGAGCGAAGCCGATTGGCTTTCGTATACAGCAAGACATGCTCACCGAAGCCGATTGGCCTTTGTATGCAGCGAGACATGCCGACCGAAGCCGAATTAGAGATCTGTAGAGTAAAATGAAGCTAAATTGGCTCTATCTCCTTCGTTCATTGCTGCCCTTACGCGTGAGATGAAGCAAAACAAGTAGAAGGCGTTTGTCGGCGGGCCAAATCCCCAACATATATACTGCCCATGTCTTGATTGTCAAAATAAGAAGCTATTCAAGAATGTTGAGCAGATTCGTTGTGATTGCTTCTTAGGGGTTTCATGAAAAATTATCAGATTTGGAATAAGCATGGGAAGCAAGGTGAGAATGAACCTATGGAAGCCGCGAGGGTTACGGCGAAAGGCTGCAACGCCCATGCAACTGTGCAGGAAACTATTGACGAAACCAAGCAAGAAGCCAACAATGCAACCATGGAGGAATCAGGCCAACTGAACATCAGTGAGACCTTTTAGGGGATGTTAGCTGGTGATGATGTGGTAGATGGCCAAGATTAGATGATACGTGATGGTGAATTGGAATTCCTTGATGAAAGAAATCTGAAAAACTTAGAGCAAATGAGAAAGGATGCCAAAACTCCGCTGTACAAAGGTTGCAGCATGTCCAAGTTGGAATCTGACCTTAAGTTGTTGGAGATGAAGTCAAGCAATGGTTTGTCTGACAAAGGTTTCAATGATTTGTTAAAGCTTCTGTGAGTGATGCTTTCAAGCCCCAATGAGTTGCCTAAGAACACATACGAGGCCAAGGCAAATGATATGCCCAATGGGACTTTAAGTACAAAAAATCCATGCATGCCCCAATGATTGCATCATGTATCGCGGCGACTACAAAGACAGCCAAGCTAATGCATTGGCATGAAGAAGAACATTTGAAAGATGGGAAGCTTAGACACCCAACTAATGCTTCATAGTGACGGGCTATCAATTATAGATTCAGTCATTCATTTCTAGATGAGATAATAAACAAAAGGTTTGGTTTGAGTATGGATGGGATGTGTCCATTTAACATGGTTAGTGGCAAACACAACACGTGGCCCGTGACACTTTGCATATACAACCTTCCGCCTTGACTATGTATGAAGTGCACATACATCATGATGTCGTTACTGATCCAAGGCCCAAAGCAACCATGAAATGACATTGGTGTTTATTTGGAACCTTTGGTGGAAGATCTACTGACTTTGTGGTATAAGGGTGTTAGGGTGTACGATACATACAAGAAAGAACACTTTATGTTGAAAGGGTTGCTATTCATAACAATCATGGACCTATCTAGACTAGGCAGCTTATCTGGCCAAGTTACGAAGGGATATATGCAATGATGGAAGTCCTTCTGCGTTTCTCAACCTCGACCAAAATGAGGAGATAATAGATGAAAAGCACATCTTCATATATGTGTGACACCCATAGTGTCACATTAGTGTTAACATAACAAGATAAACTCAATTAATGCATAATCATGGCATGCATCATCTAATGTCATGTTGATTGTGCATATGTGTGTGTGTATGTGTTGACCAAAGTCAACTCTCATAAGCAAAATTAGTCAAATATGAAAAATATACAAATATGATGCTTAAAAGGTCAACAACATGTTTATGAACTCAAATGAGTTCAAACAAAAATTTGAAATTTAAATTTGGAATCCTTCGACTCTCATTTCAAGTATAAGAGCCTTTTCTTTTTAACCTTTTTGAGAGGCTTCAAACAATTTATTTTGCCTAGGCACTTGAAATTCCACCAATATGAAAGTTGGAGTACAAAGTACCCTCTTTACAATGGTGGTAATGTGGTTCAGAGCAAACTTGGTTTGGTCATTCAGAACATTGGTCAAAACCAGGTCAAACCACTGAATTTGCAGCAATTGGCTGAATGGTGAAGTCCTGAAAAAGGGGATTTTTGCCCGATTTCACAGCCCTGTAACATTCAAACCATGGCTCAAACCTGCTAACAACCTTTGTAGAAATTATAGCTGAATGTACCCTCTCCAACTTTTGTATTGGATTAATCAAATGTTTATATATGAAAAGTTGAGTTTGAGCCGGCCGAAGTTGGGCCAGTTGTGCTGAAACTGAACTGAATAAACCAAGTCTGAAACTCAAGTTTTTACCAAATTTTAGAGCCTTGTAACATTCAAATCACTGCTCAAATGCTCATGGTTCCTTTACAAAAGTTGTAGCCCTATATTTCCTCTACAACTTTTGTATTGATCGCTCCCTGAGTTTATACACGAAATCTTAAGAAAGATTGAAGCAAAGTCGGGCCTGTGCTGCTGCCGCGTATGACTGAATCGATGAATCGACCTCAGTCGATTCAGTTAGCAGCAGCCCGACGCCGGCCTCGGCATCATCGATGCCGTGCCGATGCGCTGTCGCACGCCCAGCTGGCCAGAGCCGTGTGTCCAGCTCCTCGCATGCCCCGTGGCCATGCCATTCAATTGCCGGTCGCGTTGTCGTCTCGGGAGAGCGCCTCGGGGACGCGCTGGCCACCTCATCTTGCTCCACTCGGTAAAAACCAAGCCAGGAAAGCGCCGGCCAAATTCACCCTCTCTCCTCAGTCATTTTGCAATTACTCTCGCTCACCGCTCGACCACCTGGTCCTCTCCGCCCCCGAGCTTTTCCCTCCCTCCACCATCAAACATAGCATCAGGAATTTCAGTTTTTCAGTCCGCCATGGCCTGAGGGCGACCTCCAACGTGGGTAGCAGCACCGCCACATCATCCGCTTTCCCTGCTCCCCAAAACGAGTTCCTGGTGAGTTGCTAATGCTTCCCCACCCCTTTCCCCCTCCATCCTTGCTGTCTGGTGGCCGGGCCATGGCCAGACGGTGCCGAGCATGTAGCTGTACGCCGGCCGCCAGGCTAGGACGCGCCCAGACCCTGCTGGATGCGGGCCGCGCATGCGCAGGCCGTGCTACGACCGCTGGACACACCCAGGCCGAGCTGGCTGGCCGAACTGGCCGCGGCAGCTTGCTATGCCGACCTCTGTGTTCATGAAGCACGTAACCATCCAGAGGTGGAAGAAGGGTATGGGAGGAAAGAAATAAAAGTTCAGGGGGTTATGGGGAAATCTGCAGGACTCTTTTGTGAGAACTCAGAAATTCAGGGGCTAGTCTGCAGAAGTGTTTTTCATTTTGTAATTGTTTTTGGATGAATAGGCTGAAACTTTAGAAAATCACTATAAATCACAAAAAATTGTAAAATCACAAATATAGATGTTTTGAAATCCTTGTGAAATTATCTATCCAGTGGTGTAACATGCACTCATGAAAAGTATGGTTTGAGATCTGTGTAGCATTATGTACGTTTATGTGCATGAGAGTGTATGTATTATTTCATAAATGCTTTGCATGTTCTTTTTGGGTGAATCCAACTATGTTGCTGATGTATATGCTCAGTAGAGTAGATTTGAGTGGCTAGTGGTCAAAGTCTCTGCATGTTTTTGATAGATATAGATTTAGTTGTGTTAATGAAATAGAAAATGTGTTAAATAGTTAAACTGCTCAATAAAATGTGGTACTTTTTGTTAGTAATACTCTGGAGCTTAGGAACCCTCACCAAAAAGAATCAGCACCAGAAAGTGTGTACTTTTTAAGTTATGATTTAAGTTGTTTTCTATCTAATTAAGTATAGATAAATCCTCAAATATTCTGTGCATGTTAGAAAAATCAAAAAAATTTATTTAAAATGTCTCTGGTAGAAATATAGCTTTAGTAAAAATTTCAGCTCCAAGAAGTGTCTGTTTCTTAGGATTTTCTAACTGCTGGTACTTAGTAGCTGTTAAAAGAAATAGAAAACAAATAGGTAAAATGTTGGAAGGTTTATGAAAAATTGGTTTTGCTGTCAGGAACACAGAAACATGTTCACCATAATTTTTGTTCATTGAAATTTATTTTCTAGGCTTTAATTGGTTAAAACTAGCTAGGAAATGCTTAATTAATAAATAGTTTCCTTGCTGTAAAATAAATTCTAAAAATGTTTATAGCAATCTGATCTACTGAGTGTTCAGATTCAGCTATAGGAACCTTTTTATTACTTGTAGTCATTTGTAGATGTTTTATTTGGTTTTGTGGAGTAGTTTAAGTTGCTTTTTAGCATAATAAAATGATTAGTAAAATGGTTTCCTGTATTTAATACAGATCTGAACTAAATATGATCTGCATCTAAAAGCAACCCACCCAGCTTTCTTTAGGAGTTCCATAATCTGTTTTTACTCCGTAAATGATTGTGATTGATTGCTTGTGCATTCCTACATCTCATGCATCTGCATCTCATGTAGATAATCCCATTGTTGACGGCGTGTACGAGATTGAAGTTGAGCCCGAGGGTGATCAAGCCGTAGCTGCGGACCTGAACCTCGCCGCTGCTCAAGACCCGGACCAAAGTCCGGAAGGGCCAAAGGCCACTGGTGATCAAGAAGGCAAGCACCGGAGCATGTCCCAGCTTTAACAAACCCCAATGGGTTGCTTTGTGCCTTACTTTGTACATTTAAGTTTAAGGAGTTGTTTGAAACCCTAGTTACATGATCCCTAGGTACCTATGTCCTAATACTAGTATGTGTAGGTCGTATAGAATGCCATGCTTAATTAGGATCGGTAGAAGTCGAGTGATTGCCTTGTCACTCGCGAGATATAGGCTTTTACTTTATGTTTATTTATGAAGTTCGGCAGGCGGGGCTTGTGCGATATTCCTGTTTGGTTGAACGTCCCGCTTGCACAGATGGATGTTGGCTAAGGCATTGATTGTGTGGCGATGTTGGTCAAGCTTTTGAAGGTACTAATCGTATGCCGGGAAATGTGGTAAACTGGTAAACCTAGTACTTGATTCAAACTGACGTCTGACGGGTCTTCCTACTCCATTGGGCGAGGGGTTGATGGCGAGTGTAGCAGTGGCCGCGGCAAAGGTTTGCTTGGAGCACCTGGGGTTCGTTGGGGCGTGCACTCGGGTGGAGTGGGCCCTGATGGCAGATGGCAGGGAGAGATGGGAACGGTTGCCTCGTGAGGTCCTAGGTGTCTCTCACGGGTCGTGCGATTAGGTTGTCCCATGCATGATAAAATCAACTCGAGTTGTCTGTCCTTCGCGGTTACATGAAACTGCTTGATCGCTTGTCGCACATCAGTGGGCTTGGACAATGGTTAGAGATGTTGTTGGTTAAGTAAAGATGATATCTGGTTAATCAATTGTTTTTCGGCACTGAATGTTATTGGATAGTTTGGCAAACCTAGAAATGGTTAGCTTCACTTTAAAACTTGGCTAAAATATGAAATTAGGGAACAACTTGTAGATGCTTTTGGCAAAACAATCCCCTCAGCCATAAAGCCTTGCATGTCTAGAATTTAACCTTGTCGGGTAAGTCTTGCTGAGTATTAGTATACTCAGCCTTGCTTGTGGCTTGTTTTTCAGATATGGATGCTGCTGGCTTTGACCCTGTTGCTGCTTTGACCAGGCCGTGTGTTTTGCCTGATGGTTGGACGGTGGAGCGGGTGCCGCCTGAATCCGATTCGGGCCGCGATGATTAGATATCATGTGCGGGCTCCTCATGATATCTCGTGTATCGACGTTTAGACTTCCGCTGTATTATAGTCTGGCTTGTAATAATTAAAACATATTCACTATATTTGTATAATTATCCACGTGAACCTTGTGACGTAAAATTTGTGATAAGTTGTACTACTTGAGTCCATCTTCGAGTGGGACTTGCTGCTATTTTGTTTCGGTCATGAGAAATGGTGGTTTAATCGGAAAGGTATCCGACGGGCTGCACAGTTAGTCCGGTTGAAGTGTGTGAAGTTCCGCAGTGGAAGTGGTCTCATACACTTGAGCCGGGTTAATTAGGGGCGGTCTGCCACAATATGTTATAGGCTATATATATACATATATATATATAAATACATGTGAATGAATAATATTTTCTATGTGTAGGTTCCGGTTCACCTTGAGACACCAGAGATAACAGCAACAGCAGAGACAACAAAAAAGTACCACCGGGGGCAAGCGAGGTAAGAATAAGATGCCTAAATGAAGAAGTCTTATCACGGTGATTGATCAAATCCATAGAGACAACTTCTGTCATTGGGCCATACAAGTCGGTGATTGGCGTTGTTGTGAGGGATAATGCTCCTATAAAGTATAGGAGATGGAGTGCAAAGAATCCAGCTTTGGCCGTTCCGGACTCGGTCAAGGAAATATGCTGGGATAAGATGACGAAGGTTTTTATTTTCCCACATGGGTCCGAAGAGTTAGCAAAGCACCGTGTATTGTATCTTATGGGAATCTCATGGAGGAGTCTAAAGGTTGAGCTAAATGCTTTGCGGAAGGCTGGCAAAGTGCCTGATTGGCAACAGCTCCCAAACTAGGAGGATTACTTGGAGGAGTTTGTTGCATACAAACAGTCTCGGAGGCACTGGCCAGTAGCGACAGGAATACCGAAAATAGTAAGAAGAATTGTAACCCCCATAAGTTGGGTTCTCGTGGGTTCATCAAGAAAATATCCGAGTGGGAGGAGCAGGCCGAAAGGCTGACGCAGGCTATTGTGAGGCTGGCAACAGATGGTGGGATCCTCATGCCATGAGGTACCTTTTTGCTAGGGGAGCATCATGCAATCTAGATGGCTCCCTTTCTTTTAGCAATCCTGCAGCTGAGGATTTAGTGCGAAGGATTCAGGCAGCCCAAGATGAAGTTCAGCATGGACTTTTTCAGCCAGACAGGGAGAATTTTGTGCAGACCCGGGCACTGCAAAATAAAGAGCACACTTGCCGTGCATGAGGGTTCGGACTTGTTCCATGGGCGCTTGCGTTCGAAATGATATGGGCACTTACAGAAGTCGCTCAAGGAGCCAGGCTCAACAAGAGGTGGCTTGGGAGAAAATTATACAAGTAGTCCGCGTCGAAGTCCATGAGGAAGTAAATGAGCAAAACCAGCACTTGTTCCATGAGGCAGTTGAGGAAGCGCTTAGCAGACGTCCTGCAGCTATACAAGATGATGGCCAGGCTCTCATGAGCCCTGTGTTGGTGTGGAGTAGTCGCGGAAGCACCCCACTTCCCAAAAGATGATGTTGATGAGATCACATGTCCAATACCGTGTAGGCTTTATGTCCAGCAAGAGTTCTTTAGGACAGGTGGCTATCGGTCAAGCGAAACCTATGGGCGAAGGGGTTATATTGCTTTGTCGTCCATTACCTAGAGGGTACGCCAAGGTCACTATCGATGCCGTAGTCAAGAACCGGTACCATATAGTGGAGTTAGATATTCCCAGAGGGGATGATAAGAAGACACTCGGGGAGAACATTGGATGCTTTACGGCATGGCGCAAGCGATACATAACCTTTGGCCCATAGTCTGACTCTGATGACGATGGCTTGGATCTTCCTCCTACATCATCACGTCAATATGGCAACACTCCTCCAACATCACCTCATAACGAACCAAGACTGTCGCCCCCTCAAAGGGAACCAAGTCCTTCCCATCGTAGGGAGCAAACCCAGGCACCTTCATTGCCATGAAAGAAGCGAACCTCTTAAAGGCAATCATCTCAAAAATGACAATCTGATGGTGTAGAAGAGATAGAATCATCCAAGCAAGCTACTAGAAAAGGGGGGGGGTGAGGGGGGCAAGTGGGAGCATAAATTCGCTGTTAAAAGCTTCGCCTGAAAGGTGGCTGTTCCTAAAGATGCCATGAAGTATTTTGTCAAGATGGCCAAATATCCACAAACAGGGGATAATCGGCCTCCACCGTCAGACATTGGGCGGACCATCTTGAAGAGGTCTGTGTTAGGCAAAGACGTATTTCATATCAAGTTTGACAAGAGGAAGAAATTTATACAAGAGTCAAACTTGTCAAAGGAAGAACTATTGAGAATCGAGGGTGGCGAAAATATAGGACCACCAAAGACTTCATGGCCATTTAAGATGGGGGAAGATCTGGTGGAACCACACCTAGTTCCACGGTTAACCACGAGACTGCGGCAATTGCATGCTTGGTACAAAATACAGAGTAGTGGTAGCTTTGGGGTGAGATACAAGGATATGGATTATCCAGGGCATGGAGATGCCATATTGTGGATTCAATTCGAGTAACTGCATGAGTTCTACCAACATGCCACACTTGATTGCAATATTATGAGCTTGTGCTGTTTGTAAATTTCTATACATTGTCATCATATAACTTACATCAGTTACTATCTACTATCACTTGTAACTTTAATATTTTTGTAGGATGGAGTAGCACAAGTGCAGGGAATAAGGATTAAAGACATAGACTTCTTGGACCCTTATGCTGTATATGAGAAGACAGTTGGCTAGACGAGCACCGTGGAATACTTTACAAAGGATTTCCTCGCTATGCAAGACAAAAGATCCATTCTTCTTTCGTACAACACTGAGTAAGTGTCTCTAACCTTGTACTTTCATTGGTTTCACTTTGTACTAATTCGCTTCAGGGCAGTGAAAACGCAGCTTCCACCATGCCATCTTTGCTATCAACCTTGATCAAAGAAGGATAAAGATTTTTGACTCCAAATTATATCCCCAAGAAAAATACAAGGCCATCATTAAAGATCTTAACTTGTAAGTCAAACAAATCATTATACATTGAGTACTTGTTTGTTAGATTCCCTTACATCTAATTAATTTGAATATTCAAAGGGCCTTCGCTAAGTACCATAAGAAAAGCAAAGTGCATAGTCCTTTTTGGGGTGAGTTCGACGTAGTTGAAGCCAAATGGATCATTAGGCAGCCTTCTAGCAACAATTATTATGGGTACTTGTTAGAAATATGCCCTAGAGGTAATCATAGAGATGATCATATTTCGTTGTATCCATGATATATTATTTGCTTATTGAATATCCATGAATGGCAAACTTGTATTGATTGGCAATTATGTGAATTGTTTGTGAAACTCTTTTACTTGTATGGTTATTCTAAAGTTGTCCCTAGTCGGAGTTGATGACTAGCACATGTATTAGTTGACGACTATGTTTCACAAGGCATGGACATGGAGATGTCAAACTAATAATGTGGGCACATGTATGACATGAGGCTGGACCGACCCAACATGAGAAATTGTAACGTAGTTCTCTCTTTACACAACGTGTAAACTATGTCCTTAGACCTGAGATTGTCGCATGTACTTAAGATGTGAAATGACCTGCTTAGGGGCTATCAAACGCTACTCCGTAACTGGGTAGTTATAAAGGTGGCTTTCGGGCTTGTTAGGAAACATGATGTAAGTCATGGTCAGTCAAGACGGGATTTGCCCCTCTCTACTTGAGAGAGATATCTCTGGGCCCCTCGAGTGATCAGATCAAGAAATGCATGGCCGTGCTTAGGTTAAGTGTTAACCTACTAAAGGATACCAAATCACAATGTCGAGATAGAGAGGTCAGCTTGGAGCTAGACCAAATATCGTGAGGCAAAGGGAATAGCATGTACATGACGTTGTGATGATTCGTTTGATATGATCTTTACGTGCATATAGGAGTTGACACGTCTTGCTAGAGGCCGCTATCAACTATTGGGCCAAGTAGGAGTACTCGGGCCATGTCTATGTGTCCGTGAACCCATAGGGTCACACACTTAAGGGGTTCAATTAGACCAGGCTTAGGAGTACTAATGGGCCTCGGGATCTGAAGTTCATTAGGGATGCCTATATAACAAGGGGTGGGGCGCAAGGGTTAGGGTAACCCATGCACTTTCGGCAGCCGCCATAATCCCCACGCCCGCGCCTTTGTTGCTCCTGCGGACCTAGCAGTCCGGGGCGTGACGCTTCCTCCCTGTACGTGTGGATACCTCGGAGGTGCTACATCTGAAGCACAAGGATGAGCCGCACGAGAAGGACATAGGCAACTGCACGGCACTACTCCGACGTGCTTCATCTTCATCGAGACGTTTCCGCTGCATCTGCGTGTCTAGTGGTAATCCTGTGATCTTTAACAACAGTAGTTCCTAGTTTATGGGGTTGAAAATTTTTGTTTCGCGCTAGCGTAGCCTCCCCATATCCCTTCAGTACTATGTAATGCATTACATTCACATCAAAACCGGAGATGATTTTAGCTTTGTTGAGGACCAGGTTCATACAGCACAATCGATAATTCATTTGAAATCCCATTTGTTGTATACTAATTCCATTATTCCTTATTTTCACGATGTAGAGAATTGAGCTAAAGACTTCAGAGCTGCTCCTCACAGAGATATTGAGACTTCAAGAGCAACTAGCTGGATTCATTATGGATGATGTTGTAAGAGAAGGTGGAGAGTGCTGCATTATTTAGAATTTGTAATACTTGTCAAACTTGTAATAAATTTGAAGAACCGAACTTGATGTACGCACTTGTGAGATCGGCAATGGACTTGTGGTATAATGTATTGTGTTGCTGTAATAATTAATATGCAACCTGCTGTACTTATATTTTTTCTGCTGTATTATTTGTGCTGCCGTATATCAATAATTAATATTTGCTGCTGTATATGCTGTAAATGGACATCAGAGCTGGTTTGAACCACAAACCGCCAGTGATAGTCGGGATCACCACCGGCGGTTTGAACCACGAACTGCAAGTGATAGTGTCATCAACGCTGTCGGTTTGTTGTTCAATCCGATGATGATGAGCCTGACTATCACCATCGGTTTGGGTTTCAAACCGATGGTGATAACACCATTTCCACCGCCGGGTTCTGAACCGGCGGTGAAGAGCCAATTTTCACTGCCGGTTTGCAAACCACCGGTGAAAATCGACATTATCACTGTCGAACTTTCACCAGCACCCCTGTAAACCGGCGGTGAAGTAGGGTTATGAACTGCCAGTGAAAAGCATTCTGTAGTAGTGGTCCTCTCCGCCCCCATGCCTCTATTTATGTATTTCTTCTCCTTTTCACTGGTCCTAATCATAATAATATCATTAGGTAGCGATCTATTATTGAAATAACTAAAAAGATTATGTAGGAAGGAGTTCACCTTATCTTCAGCATGAATGATCATAAGTAAATATGTCATGCCCACATCATCCATGCCTCTCTTCAATCATTTCCTTGTCATATGTGTATCCATAGGAGTCATGTCCTCATCACATATATTGTGTAAAAAATGAATGTTATTATTTAGGATTATCATTCACAACACAGTTAGGAAGTGGTGGTAGATTTTGTAAACAATAAGATCCATTGGCATATTCATTCAGACCCTATTCGTACATACTGCACACAAGTATGCCTGCACTAGCATATTGAAAAGTGTAAATATTGATGTTGTTTTAGTCATGAGGTGACCATAGACTTCATTGATTGGTTGTGTGAAGAGTGTACCACAATTAATTGCTTGTTTGGCTGGGTGTGAAGTTTGGAGAAGTTATATATTCAGTAAGTGAAAAGATATAGGTATATCCCATGTCTTGTCTCTTTTGCAGCACGCATTCATGAAACGTTTGGGAGGGACTAAGGAGCCTTACTTAAACATGCACATACAATTTGCCGCCTAATGAAAAGTTCAAATTGTAGTTGACATCAGGAGAAAAAGGAGGGAGGAGCATGCAGCAATCTTGGTGAAAGTTTAAGATGGGGTTCCCAAGGGGCTTTTTGCGGCTCTAGTAGTAGTATATGAAGAAGAAGAAAAAGAAGAAGAAGAAGAAGAAGAAGAAGAAGAAGAAGAAGAAGAAGAAGAAGAAGAAGAAGAAGAAGAAGAAGAAGAAGAAGATGATGATGATTTTGCACATTCATTGTGGATGCAATGGTTGATAATGTATATTTTTATTCCATATAATCTAGAATGCATACCCCAGTGAAGTACCAAAGAACTTATCCCACCAAACACAAGAATATTGATACAGAGTCCTCGTTGATTTCTTTAAGCCCAAGACCAGGCGCACTATAAATGACAAGAGGTCACGTCATATTGATCACCATAATCGTATCTATTAATACAATTTCTATTTTTACCATTTTTCCTTTACCTTACTTTTCCAATAATTCACTAGAAAAGAAAGGCACATTGATCACATATATTTGTCTCGGTCAGCTAAATACCCTGGATTAAAAGTCACTCTTTAGATTCGGTTGGTGTTCCCACCTAATACTAAAAGTCATCCATAGATTAAATTAAAAGGAAAGCACCTTGTAGATGGCTAGCTATGGTGTGTAGGTGAGATGGTAAGGAAGCAAGTGAGGCGAGAGGTATCGAGTTCGAATCCGGAGCACCGCACGTGTAAAAAACACACGACTTTTGATTTTTTTGCGGGACTAAAGGGGACTATAGTCCCTTTCTTGAGTGGCCATCGTTGTTTGGTCTTAGTCTCCATGGTGGAACCGACATCCTAGCAGACCTAGGGCACTCCATTGGCCACCACTCATTGATAATGTCCCTCCTGGGTGTGGTGTTTAACAGATTCAAGTCCTTCAATGACTGTGTGTGTTTAGCTGTAGGGCATGATTTCGTGTCAATAGTGTGCACCATGTTTGTGCCTGATCTAAAACTGGAAGTTGATCTCCTTCGCGAACTTGTTGGGCTCTGCTTGAGCTGCAGTGCCTCATGGCGGAACTTCTTCTGCTGGAGAGATGCTACCTTTTTAAACACTTTGTTTTGCCATGACTTGTCGAGCATGGTCACCATTGAAGGTGCCCTTGTAAATGTCACCAAACTGTTCTGTTTTTAATCTATGGAACAATAACTAGTTACCTTTTGCTTTTCCTGAGACGAATGAAGAAATTTCAAGGAAGGTCATCACATCTATGTATTCGCACAAATGAGCTAAATACTCCACAGGTCAAGTATCCATAAGTTGATTAGTGCAAACCTCAAGCTAACGAGGCCAAGTCCCTCCCTATACACCACAGCTGACCAAGTCCCAGGTAATTTCCTTTTAAATTAACCTATGGAGGAACCTTTAGTACCAGGTGGTAACACTACCCGGTATTAAAAGGTGAATTTTAGTACCGGTGAGGTTACCACCCGACACTAAAGCCAAAGGAAGCATTAGTACGAGGTGGTGTTACCACCAGGTACTTAAAATCACCTTTTAGCACTGATTGGTGTTACCAACCGTTATAAAAGCCCTCCGAGGGCTACCAAATTTAGACACAATACTAATGCCTTAGTACCGGATTTTTAACAACCAGTACTAATGTGGGGATGGAAAGTGTTTTGTGTAGTAGTGATAGTAAGGTGTTGATGTCACCTACCATGGAATGTGTTGATAACCTAAATTGGCATGTGGTAAGTTAAGGCGAGTTGAAGCAAGAAAATACAAAGAAGGGCTTGTACCCGAGATAAGATAAAGCTAAATTGAAGAATAGAGCTAGGTCATAAATAGATAACCCTCATCGAGATGATCGAAACGGATATACAGATCGCCTACTTCAGAGCCCGGATGAGAGAGACATGGTGCCCGAATGATGTCATCAACTGAATTTTTAGGAACCAACGGAAATTTCTATCGCATTGTTTGCCTACTAATCTCAACGACCATAGATGATGTTCTAGGCTTGCTAATCAACCTAGGGCACACTGGCAAAGTCCACGTCTTGACCAGGTCCCTCCCTGGTGAGAGCTTAGATGGTCGTTGCTAATTTGATTGTAAACTGGTTGTTCTTCACCAAGTAAGTGTGCTGGTTAATCTTTTGCTGGCTCGCTCGTAAACCTAGCTATCTTGCGCTATGTAAGTGTGATATTTATCCTCACGAACGATTGAATCAGACTAAACCCTAGGAAGCTGGCCTGTTTGGGTTGCTAAACCAGTCTAGCTGGTTTGAGCAATCTCACTATGATTCTGTCCATTTGCGACCCACACGCTCTTGTGCATTCGCTTTGTTGACTGGAACTTGTGTCAATGGGATGCCTGCAAAAGTTAAACTTGACATACCGTGGCATATCCTGCATGGATATTTGAGTTTCGGCGGAGCTTCATCGATCAGACTGTCCCCTTCCGCCGAAAACATCTATCAGAAGAAGGTTAGCTTAGTCTTGGAAATTTACAATATATACCGAGATGATAATTAATTTATCCAAGACCTTACCACGAACTTTAGTTAATTTCTTCATTTATACTATTGTTCTTCTGTATTTATGTTAATAATAAGAGAAGCTTCTTTACACAACCGGTGCTTCCAACATAAACATTGCTCCAAACTGATGATGTCTGAGGCTCTGGCCTTGCATCTTGAAAAGGATGCTGCAGAATTTGAATACAGGAAAGCGAAAACCCGATAGCTACATATACTTAACAACTCCAGCTAGCATAAATGGTCTTCTGAAACAAGAGTTCGTTAAGTGGCATTAGGCTAAAACATAATATTACAAAGCAGTTTACGAGAGGTCTCACTGGACCGGTACGGGAACATACCACACAACATGCATAATTCCATACAATCAGCGCAGCAACGATATAACGGTTCATACAGGAATAAAGATTTACTTTTTCTATATGGAGTAGTATGTAGCTAGCTAGCTTACTTACACCAACTTGCCTTTTGCCCGCCACAGAATATGAGTCTGCTCTGCTGACTATTGCCTTCACTTGCTTAAGCTCATGCAACACCTCTATCATGGTAGCCGATAGGATTAGATTAAAGAACGGGATAACTGTGGAATCTATTAAAACTAAATAGGAAAACCTATCTAGATTCAAAAAGATACCCATAAATTGGTGAGTAAACCAGACGAAAAAGGGCGATATGCCTCAGTTTAAAGCCTGAATGAACTCGATAAAAGTCGTGCTTACAGGCAAATCGGAGATCAAGATGATGCAGCCCTGCTTGCTAAAGAATTCGACGAAAAGTAAACTAGGGTTTGGCGCTGGGCCAAAAACTTTGTTGAAAGGTTGTGTGAACATTGATACCCTGGAATTCTAACAAATCCTAGTCGATCTCGACAATATCTCTAACATTTATTTAAAGAAGCCTAAACTAATACTACCCAAAATTACAATTGAACTCTATCACTGTTGACGCGGAAAATCGGCGGTCGTATCCTCCGCGTGCAGCACAAGAAGACCAGGGAGATCTGCTTCACTCCAGTGCCAGCCTGCACTTTGTTCAGGTTCGCGGCGTGCCAGTCAATTTGACCTGAAATTGACAAGGGGATAAAACAGTTAAATTACTCTTTGATTGTGCCGGCTCTATTCCAAACGGCATAGGTGCGTTGGATTTCAGCCAAGACCCAATCAGACTTGCGTCGGCCGATACCAATCGGACCTCAAAATCGGACTTCATAGACAACCTCAATCGGACCAATATAATCGGACCTTAATCAGTCATCTAATCGGACCTCAGAATCGGACCAATCAGGATCGGACCTTGTAACAGATCAGCCTTTAAATAAAATAAAGCATAAAATATGGCCGATATGTAAATAATGGATCAGCTGTGCCTTTGGACAAGATATTAAATAATCAAAGTGTAAGCCGATACATCGTCCATCTTGCCTAGTTGCCAGTTTGATTTATCTTATCGGACCATCTAACCAGCCAATCGGACCAGAACCTTTTCAGAGAAATCTAGCTCCGACGTAGGGAATCTAGATTTCTCCAGCTATGATCAGATCAGATAGCTAAACAATCAAACTCAACTCACCAACCTGTCAACTAAACAAGATGCTCGCACAAGTGTTAATCGGATTAAGCAAATAAGCAGATAAAACATTAACAGGATCGTTCTGATTCTAAAATATGCTATCAAATAATCAAGCAAGACCTAGCTCCGACGTAGGGAATCTAAATCACACTTAACACTCGAATAACAATCAGGTATAACCAAAGCTTCCTTTGACTAATCAAGATGAATCTAGCTCCGACGTAGGGAATCTAAACCAAGTATGACAATCAAAGATCAATCTTATCATATTATGAACATCTAGCTCCGACGTAGGGAATCTAAACAGACACAATACTCAAAGAACAACCAGATTAAACCACAAAGCATGGATCGGACCTAGAACGATACTGTAAGACAAATATTGCTTAAATCGGACCAAGATCGGTGCTCAAAGCCGTTGAAGAAGTAGATTAATTCACATGGCGTAGATCTAAATCAATCTAGCAACTCCAAACAAACCGCAAAAGCTGCCTTTAAATAACCAAGATGAGTCTAGCTCCGACGTAGGGAATCTAGCCTAATCTTGATGATCTAGCTCCGACGTAGGGAATCTAGACATAAAGTGCAACCCGATAAACGATCAACTGTTGAATAATCAATAGTGATCTAGCTCCGACGTAGGGAATCTAGATCAATCTTGCTTATTCAAAGATAAATCGGTTGAACAGTATAAACGAGAAAGGGCGATGCGCCTCAATTCAAAGCCTATACTAGTTCGATAAATTGACTAACTTACTGGTAAGCCGGAGATCAGAACTGATGCAGCCCGTCCACCGATAAGCTTCGTCGAGATACTACTCCTAGGGTTTTTGGCGTGAAGCCGGGTTGTATTGATTGTGAGAATAATTCTTTACAATGGACGAGGGTTTATATTTATACCCTGGTCATGGAGAGTCCTGATCGGACCAGACTAACTTGCAGATAAAGTAAACTTATTCTAAGATAGAATGGGACTTTTAATACGCCTTCTGAAAAGGAAATAGTCCCCGCTCATGCCACGCTTCCTTTTTAGCCGATGTATATTTTCTCATTCATCATCAGATCGGACTCTCTCTCTTCATCGGACTCTTCCCCTGCATCGGTTTCCTTCTCCGGCACCATTTGTTTGACCATTCAACGGGTCCACTGCACAGTATCAGCCTCACCACGTCATCATCTGATTCAACATGTCAGGTGCGAAAATCTGGTGTCAACAATCACGGCCTTGTAGAAGCTTCCGCATGCTCCACCCATGAGATCCACGTGTTGCGCCATCGTAACAGCTCCGGCCTCTTCCTCCGATTTCTCCTAGTCCGATTCAATTCCGTAGTCAAAATCGGGTCAACTCCTGCTCCGAATTGGCTTTGCCTGTACCGGGTCTTCATCAATATTCTAGATTTTGATCTGCCAATCCCGAGTCAAAATCAGGTGCCAACAATATCCAATGCCGGTTCATCTATATGTTTAGGCAAATTATTTATAACCAGTTCAAAAAGTAATATTACTTATGCAATAAATAAAAATTATCATCCTAATTCACTAAGCTATAAATGAAAACATAAAATTTCACTAAGCTCTATTTAAATTGAATAAATCACAAAAAGCTCTAAATATTAATTATGTAATACATTATCCTCTAATCAAAGTGAATAAATCACTAAGCTCTACATACAAAATAAAATCACTAACATCTAAGCAACATCTTCAAATAAGAAACATATATTCATGGAAACTACAAAGAAATAAATTATGCATTACATTATTCTCTAATTAAATTGAATAAATCACT
>CM014277.1:79033742-79065172 GCA_004135705.1 Alloteropsis semialata
GGATCTCGTTGTTTCATACGTTTCAGGTCCTGTCGTGCTTCAAGCGTATCTTTTGACTTTCCGTAAGTACCAAAGAACCCTAGCACGTTTACGCAAAGATTTTTCGTCAGGTGCATCACATCAATTGCGTGGCGTACATCTAAGACCTCCCAATATGGTAGGTCCCAGAATATTGACTTTTTCTTCCACATGGGCGCCTTTCCATTTTCACTTGCCGCTGGCTGGCTGCCAGGTCCCTTCCAAAGACCACCTTCACATCTTTTACCATAGCAAATACATATTTTCCATCCCGATGCCTTGGTTTGCTACGACCTTCCGCCTCAAAATGCTTTCCTTTCTTTCTCAGCGGATGTTTCTCAGAAAAGAATCGACGATGGCCCATATACACACACTTTCTACAATGTTTCAGATAAATGCAGTCGGTGTGTTCTAGGCAATGTGTGCATGCTTTGTATCTCTTGTTTGACTGTCCCGACAGGTTACCAAGTGCAGGCCAATCATTGATGGTCACAAACAGTAATGCTCTTAGGTTAAATTCCTCTTGCTTGTGCTCATCCCACGCCTTTACACCATCTTTGCCCACAACAACAAAAGTTCCTCAATCAGTGGCCTTAGATACACATCAATGTCGTTGCCAGGCTGTTTTGGCCCTTGGATTAGCACTGGCATCATAATGAACTTCCGCTTCATGCACATCCACGGAGGAAGGTTGTACATACAAAGAGTCACGGGCCAAGTGCTGTGGCTACTGCTCATATCACCGAAAGGATTCATGCCATCCGTACTCAAACCAAATCTTATGTTCCTTGCATCTTCTGCGAAGTCTGGGAACGCTCTGTCGATTTTCTCCATTGCGACCCATCAGCGGGGTGTCTCAACATATTGTCTTCCCTCCGATCCTCTTTGTGCCACCTCAGCAATTTAGCATGCTCTTTGTTTCTGAACAAGCGCTTCAGACGTTGTATTATAGGAAAATACCACATCACCTTGGCAGGGACTCTTTTCTTGGGGGCCTCTCCCTCAACATCACCAGGGTCGTCTCGCCTGATTTTATACCGCGAGCAATTGCAAACCGGACAGGCGTCCAAAGATTCGTACGACTTGCCCCGATAAAGGATACAATCATTGGGACATGCGTGTATTTTTTGTACTTCCAGTCCTAGAGGGCAAACGATTTTTCTTGCTTCGTATGTTGTTTCGGCCAATGTGTTGCCCTCTGGAAGCATCTTCTTTATCATTTTCAATATCTCTCCAAAACCTTTGTCAGACAAGCCATTAGTTGCCTTCCATTGCAACAGTTCCAGTGTGGTACCCAATTTTTCTGGTCCTCTTTGCAATCTGGGTACAACAATGTTTTGTGGTCCTCCAACAAACGGTTCATCTTCTCCCGCTCTTTCGCACTTTCGCAGTCTTTCTCTTCATCACGGATCATGCCACCTAAGGCGTCATCATCCTCATCCTCTGCAACTGCTTCACCCTCGCCCATTGCCGTATCATCTGCAAAGGCACCGTATTGTGCAAAGTCCGGGATGTTGTCGTCACCTTCTTCATCACCTTCTTCAAAGAATATCCCCGCTTCGCCGTGTTTGGTCCAACAGATATAGTTAGGCATGAAACCACTCATAAGCAAGTGTGTGTGGACCACCTTCTTCGAGATGTGATAATCCTTCTTATTCTCACAGACCTTGCATGGACAGCATATAAAACCCGAGGTCGAGTTAGCCTCTGCCGCGTCGAGGAATTGATGAACGCCATTAATGAACTCAGATGAGCGTCTATCCGCGTTGTACATCCATTGCCGATTCATCTATTCACAAAATACAATGAAAAATTCATCCCAATTTCTAAGTTCGTAATAAACCTAAATAAGAATATCATATATAATCTCTAAAAATCTTAATAACCGTAAACATCAACATCATTTGATGCCACCAAAAAGATGTATTTCTAAAGACACGCGCAGAAATTAAATTACAAATCGTACGTAGGTTTTGTTCTTGCTTGGGAAAACTTATTAATTTGAAAAAAAAATACAGACATAGATCACATTATGACAGGCGGTGGTATTTAAGCATCTTTGGGCGTATTCTTTGGGTCTGGAGGTGGAGTTGTTTGACCCGCAACTGGCGGTGGAGCATAACGACCATAATAAGCATAAATATGAAAATCATTTAAAGTTTCTACAAATAATCCAAAAATCTAAACAATGTCTAAAAATTTGTGCATCATCTCCACACATGCAACAACTAACTATATATTGATTCTCTATTACAAATTCATAATAAAATGAAGATTCAATCTAAAATCTCTTATTTCAATCCATTCCACAAAACACAAATTACTCAAAACATAGAGCATGAAATAGACCATACTAAACGTCAAAAGAGAGAGGATGAAGTTGCTAACCTTCTAGCGGACTTGGTTTGCAAAATCTCCAAAAGTTATGAAAAAATCGGGCATGAGCTCCCCAACCCGAGCTCAATGGAGGATGAAGAAATGAGCCATGGCTCGGGCTGGGGGAGGAAGAAGGCCCCTTTATACGCAGGGCCCCTTTGGTACCGGGTGGTGGCACCACCCGGTACCAAAGGGGGCCCCTTTGGTACCGGTTGGTGTCACCAACCGGTACCAAAGGCCCCGAGGCTCATTGGTACCGGGTGGTGACACCACCCGGTACCAATGTTGCCTCATAGGTACCGGGTGGTGCCACCACCCGGTACCAATGCGCGCAGAATTATTGGGGATTGGACCCGGTACCAATGCTTCCATTGGTACCGGGTCCAATCCAACCGTGACCGATTAGGGAGGATGGATAGAGAGTTCTCTGGTAGTGTCTCCGACCTATGGTAGCGTCGTAGCGACACCGACATCGCAGCGCTGCTCGATTTTCAAGGCCAGCTCTCCGATATTTCCCTTCAAGAAGGACTCAGCCCACACCACGGTGTCTACAATGACTGCTTCATGAACCGAATCAGATTGCACTTAATTATGGTGATCCAGCTCAATGGGCTTTCTGCAAATATAAGGATTAGGACTAGTGGCGGACCCGGGAAACAAATTTTATATGTGGGCCCAAGTATACTGCCAAGCTAAACCAAAAGCACAAAAGGAACAAATACACACCCAATTCACATATCGTAACCGTAAAAATCTATATATATACCCTTATATAATTTACTAATTTCTTTTTCTACTGTCAAACAACATTTTGTCCCCCTAATGACAATATGTTCAATTTGAGCACGCAGAACTCCTGCCTCCTCAAAATAAAGGACCTTGATTTCTTGTTGGTCCCTACTCATCGAATCCGATTGCTCTGGGCACTTAGACGATGAATCACAAGATCATGGCTCATCTCACATCTCGCCCACGCGAATTGAAAAAATAATGAAAAAACAGCTATAGAATACTCATCATGTAACCCATACAGCCACATAATTGGAGAGAGCTGATTTGTTGAACAGACTTAAAACTCTCAATGCAGAGCCAATAAGAAGAAAAAGAATCGCCACCCAAAAACATAGATTGGGACGGAAGAAAAAGCTAGCTTAGGTGTACTCTGTCTCGCAGTCACGCCGGACACCATAAGACGCCTGGAGACCAAGCGTCGGACGCCCTGGTTGCATGCCTGCGTGTAAAGATTATTGACAACTACAGAATTGGTTTTTTCTAGACACCATTTTCACAGTCGATTTTTAAAAGTGGTACTGATAAATTTTCACAGCCGGTTCATGCCTAGACCCATCTGTTAAAAGCAACTCTATTTTCACGGCCGATTCCAGCCACGAACAGCTAGTCACAGTGGAAACAAGGTGATTTATTTCAATCCAAAGCACCTATATAGGACGTGTTAAACAGCGTGACGGCCAGGGACGACGAGGAACTACTATGACGCGCATACCATCGCAAAGCACCTAGTAGTAAGCGGCAAAAAGCCCCTTGGGAACCCCATCTTAAAATTCCACCAAGATTGCTGCATGCTCCTCCCTCCTTTTTCTCCTGATGTCAACTACAATTTGAACTTTTCATTAGGCGGCAAATTGTATGTGCATGTTTAAGTAAGGCTCCTTAGTCCCTCCCAAACGTTTCATGAATGGGTGCTGCAAAAGAGACCAGATATGGGATATACCTATATATTTTCACTTACTGAAAACTATATAACTTCTCCAAACTTCACACCCGGCCAAACAAGCAATTAATTGTGGCACACTCTCCCTACAACCAATTAATGAAGTCTATAGTCACCTCATGACTAAAAACAATATGCTAGTGCAGGCATGCTTGTGCGCAGTATGTACGAATAGGGTCTGAATGAATATGCCAAAGGATCTTATTGTTTACAAAATCTACCACCACTTCCTAACTGTGTTGTGAATGATAATCCTAAAAGAATAGCGTTCACTTTTCCACAATATATGGATGTGGTAACCTATGGTATCTAGCTCCGATTCACAATACTTGATGTTTTAAAGCTCTGCACATGTATAATAATGTAGACAAAATGACCAACTTACCCATAACAATATTCTATGAAGTGTGCATGCATGAGGAAATAAATTATTTAATAGTGCAAATTAAATAGGGGTAGTATTGGAAAAAGTAGAGCAAAGTTGCCTCGATGCACTACTACAGAACCTGTTTTGTTCAAGCTGCCTATCGCTACTTGTTCAAATGGAACTGGCAGTGAAGCCATATCACCACTGGTTTAAAAGGCCAACGCCATGAGAAATGGTAGTGGAGGAATGAACCCTTCGGTGAAGACTGCAACTGATGGTGATATTTTCACCACTGGTTTGAATCACAAACGAGCTTTGAAAAGTTTATCAGCGATGGTTCCAGTGTTGATCCAATGGAGGAATGAACCCTTCGGTGAAGACTGGAACTGATGGTGATATTTTCACCACTGGTTTGAACCACAAACGAGCAGTGAAAAGTTTATCAGCAATGGTTCCAGTGTTGATCCAATGGTAATATGTGAGCAGGACAACATCACGGAGACCTGGCAGTGATAAACAAATAACCTTTCCATATGAAGTTGGATGAAACAATTTTGTAGCAAAATTGTAGAGCCCATAGAGATCAAACAAAAATTGTAGTTGACTAATTTTCAATTGAGTTTGTTTATATATTTCAGTATTTTATAAATTTTAAATTTTGAATTTTTAAATGACCTCGGATTGAGACACGTATATTCTATACCAAAGTTATAGTGCTGGACTAGAACTAAAACTTTGTAATTGACAACTTTTTTAGTTGAAATCATTTAGGTTCCCAAATATTTCATTATTATCTCACATCTTTATAAATTGAAATTTTCAATTTTTAAATGACCTCAGAAGGAGACATATTGTATACCAAAATTGTAGTGCTCAACTGTCACACCCGGTTTTTGAGGAATAAAACCAAGTAAATCACATGTGCGCCAGGATCCGTTCACACACACATGATGACATCATTAGCAGTATCAAACCAATGTATATCGAAAACAAAAGAGAGTTAAGTAACATTATTACAAGCCACAAATAATATCCTTGACAATAATAAACGTCTCATCTAAGAACTGATAATAGATCCATCCACAGGCAGTCGACTGGTGGAACGCACACCTAGAACTCGTCAACCTCCTCGATGTAGTCTCCACAAGTATCACCCTCTGAGCCGCAGATAAACAAGTTTGAGTACACTTATGGTTGGTACTCAGCAAAGTAGAGTAATAATAAATATGGCATGCAAGGCTTTAATCAATGATGGCAAAAGGCTATAAGCAATATGCAGTTTTAATTGGTCAAGTTTTAATTAGCAAGCTTAACTAAGTATAAGTATATACCAACCCCAAATATAGTACAGAAATAAATGCTCAACAAGTAACCATGATTTAATTCAACTTCAAGTTTAATTATCATGAGAGGGTCCAAGCCGCTCGTAACCGTGAGCACGGCTGATATATCAGTTTTACACTCTGCAGAGGTTGTACACTTTACCCACACACAATGTATTCTCATATAGCCTGTGGTCATGAGTCTCTTTAACACTTCCTTAGGTGAGGGGCCAGAGAAACATTACATGATCTTTACAAAGAATTATTAACATGAAACAACCCGCTGAGGTTTCGAGTCAAAGCAAAGCATAACCTTTTCTAATCGCCGAGTTACTTACCAAAGCATACTCCCAAGAGATCCGGCTATACCCCATCGATGCAACCCCTCTTGCCCTTTCGGTAAGGTTATTACAAGTTAACTCTTCTAATTAATTAATCATGACCAGAGCCCGTTAGTTATGTGGTTGCACTGTTTTCTCGGGTGGTCACTCCATGTTCCAATTAAAAGTATAATCTTGTTTACCGTCCAATGAGCATATCACATATTCATAAGTTCAGCATTAATGATCTCCATAACCCAAGTGTAGAGCAACTAAGCAAAGCTACCCAGCAATAATTAAATACCCAGGTTATGCAAGGAAATAAGGTAAACAAGACTAGGCACATCCCTAAAATAGGTCCCATCAATATTATAACCATGCATGACATAAAAGTAAATGTGATAATATTATGATTATCCTTGGGATAAGCATGATCAAGGACACTTGCCTTCTGCGAAAGGCTCCTGCTGCTCAGAGTCTTCAAAGAACTGCTCCTGCTCCTCCTCAAACTGCTCTCCTTCTAAACGCGTCACACGATCACATACAAGAAACAATACAACAAAATAAGAAACAATACACCAAACATATGCAACAGAACAAAACAACAGAATAAAGCTACTGTACATGTCCTAAGGATCACGTGAACGCAAGAATCACTTAATTTGGAGCTAAAACGTGAAAGATATGGCCAAAACAAGGTAACAGGGGCATAACTGCGATTATCAGAACTTCCTAAGGGCTAGACAATAAGAAACTAGGGGCTAAAACATAATTACATATGAAAACTCAGGGTTCAACGAGTAAAAGGGCAGGGCAGGACGGCGGCCATGAATATTTGAAAACTCGGGGTTCAAACCGTAAGAAAACAGGACCTAGATATAAATACTTTGAACTACCAAAGGACTGCGGGTTGAATCTACAAAAACTCAGGGGCTCTTAACGAAAAAGGCCACAGCTGACCGGTACCCTTCTGGTTGACCCAGATCTGGGCGGCTCATCTGGGGATGGACGGCTCTGGATGATCGGGTCGAGGACCGGCGGCGCTACACAGTAACTCCGGCGGCGGCGGACCACCAAGTTCGCCGGCGTAGCGCGATCTCTCGCTACAGGGCACGGAAACGAGCGCGGAAAGGACCAAGAGATAGATTGGGACCTTGCGAACCTCAATAGGGTGATCTGGACGAGGATTTGGCGACGACGACGACGTATCGGCGACGAGGGCGGTCCGGGCGACACTGTCAACGACGGCGAGGTCTTAGATGGCGAAAAGGATCCACAAATCGATCTATGGGGCTCGGGGAAGCTTCCTTACATGCTCGTCAAGCTCGGGGACGTGCTCTGGTGGTCGAACGGGCGGCGAAGACGCTACTCCGAGGCGGCGGTCGCGAGCTTTGGAGCGGCGGCGGCTTCGACGGGCGCGGTGCAAGGTGGCCAGGGTTTGTTGGGAAGGCTGCGGGGGCTCGCGGGGCAGCTATATAGAGGCAGGGAGAGGCCCGGGGCACGCGGAGTAGGCAGTTAGGATTCGGGGGGGCGAGATCGAGTCGGAGTCAGCCGGGTTTAGCTCGGAGTCGGGCTGGACTCGTGGGGAAGACGACGCCGACACGCGGGCCCCACAAGTCAGCGAGTCAAGGGAAAATGGAGTCCGGCAGGGCGTCTTCGACGTCGGCTAAAAAGGGCGAGGCTGGAGGTGGGCTGGGAGAGTGGGCCGCGCGCGGGGAAATGGGCCGGGCCGGGAAGGTGGTTTGCCGGACCAACGGAAGAAACCACGGACCAAAACCGGACTAAACAAAAGCTCGGGGAGGTCTATCGGACTTAAACTATAAACTATAAAACTAAACAAACAAATGCAAATCAATTCGAATTTAAACAGAATTTAATTTCTAATTGACTCGCAACAGTAACAAAATCGATGCACCAGCATGAATGCACAAAAACTTATTGGAACTAATAATTAATTATTAAATTGAATAAAATCCTAATAAATTCCAATTAATTCCTAGAAATTTATTTAAGCCCTACATAAATCCTAGAAAATTCAGAAGTGGTTCCTATGATTTATTGTGATGAAAATTAGGGTGTTACAAACCTACCCCCCTTAAAGTGAATCTCGTCCTCGAGATTCGGATGAACTTGCGAAGAGATTGGGAAATTCTGCCATCAATTCATCTTCTCTCTCCCATGTAGCTTCCTCCTCACCATGATGACTCCATTGCACCTTGCACATCTTAATTACTTTATTTCTAGTAACTCTTTCAGCCCTCTCCAATATCCTAACTGGATACTCAGAGTAAGATAGATCATCCTGCACACTCAGATCATCCAATGACAACTGTTCTTCTAGCACTCTAAGGCACTTCTTGAGCTGAGATATATGGAATACATCATGCATATCAGACAACTGAGTTGGCAACTCTAACTGATAAGCCACTTCTCCCTTTCTCTCCAAAATCTTGAAAGGTCCAATATAGCGAGGTGCAAGCTTCCCTTTGACTTTAAACCTGCGCAACCCCCTAATTGGAGACACTTTCAAGTATACATAATCACCAACATCAAAAGCTAGCTCCCTTCTCCTAGTATTAGCATAGCTTTTCTGCCTGGACTGAGCTGTCCTCAAATTCTCCCTAATAACCTGCACTTG
The DNA here is from genome assembly GCA_004135705.1 of Alloteropsis semialata. Classification (NCBI taxonomy): domain Eukaryota; kingdom Viridiplantae; phylum Streptophyta; class Magnoliopsida; order Poales; family Poaceae; genus Alloteropsis; species Alloteropsis semialata. The sequence goes on from CM014277.1 coordinate 79,042,516, forward strand.
TCTTTCTGCTTCCTTAATAGCATCTGGCCCAAAAACTTGCCTCTCTCCAGTCTCACTCCAGAATAATGGAGTTCTGCATTTCCTCCCATACAATGCCTCAAAAGGGGCCATCTTCAGACCTGCCTGTTAGCTGTTATTATAAGAAAACTCGGCATACGGCAAACTCTTATCCCAACTCTTACCATACTTCAATGCACATGCCCTCAACATGTCCTCCAACACCTGGTTGGTTCTCTCAGTCTGACCATCAGTCTGGGGATGATATGCAGAGCTAAAATTAAGGCGAGTATCCATAGAAGCATGCAACTGCTGCCAGAACCTAGAAGTGAACTGGGTACCTCTGTCAGACACTATCTTCTTAGGCACACCATGAAAACACACAATCCTGGCGAAGTATAACTCTGCAAGCTGAGCTCCATTATAGGTGGTCTTCACTGGAATAAAGTGAGCAACCTTCGTCAACCAATCAACAATCACCCATATGGAGTCATAACCAGACCGAGTACGAGGCAAACCAACTATGAAATCCATACTAATCTCCTCCCACTTCCATTCAGGTATCTTCAGTGGCTGTAGCAGTCCTGCTGGCCTCTGATGCTCTGCCTTCACCCTCTGACAAGTGTCACAAATGGCCACATACTCTGCTACATCTCGCTTCATGCCATACCACCAATACCTCTCCTTCAACATCTTGGTACACCCAGGATGAATGGAGTAAGCTGAATCATGCGCTTCCCTCAGTATCATCTGCCTAATAGAATCAATAACAGGCACACAAATCCTATCTTCCAGCCAAAGCGTGCCTTGCTCATCTAGCCTGTATCCTAGAGCTCCTCCTTCTATCATAAGCTGCTTGATCTCCTTGATCTTCGCATCATCAAGCTGCCCTTTTCTGATCTCCAGCTCTAATGTAGGCTCCACTTCCAGTGTTACTGCCTCGGTATAAGCAACAAAACCAAGGTTCAGCTTCTGAAACTCCTCACATAACTCATCAGACATCTCATGAGTCAGAAGGGTGTTAGCATGCCCCTTTCTGCTCAACGCATCTGCAACCACGTTGGCCTTCCCCGGGTGATAATGAATCTCCATGTCATAGTCCTTGATCAACTCGAGCCAACGTCGCTGCCTCAAATTGAGATCCTTCTGAGTAAAGATGTACTTCAAACTCTTGTGATCTGTATAAATCCTGCACTTGTTGCCCAACATGTAGTGCCTCCAGATCTTCAGAGCATGAACAACTGCCGCTAACTCCAGATCATGAGTGGGATAATTCACCTCATGCTTCCTCAACTGTCTAGATGCATAAGCTATGACTCGGCCTTCCTGCATAAGAACACATCCCAAACCAAGTCTAGATGCATCACAGTATATATCAAAACTCTTAGTAATGTCTGGCATCACCAACACTGGAGCTGACGTCAACCTCTTCCTGAGTTCCTCAAAACTGGCCTGACAAGCATCTGTCCACACAAATTCCTTCCCTTTCTCTAAGAGCGATGTGAGAGGCTTCGCCAACTTAGAGAATCCCTCAATGAATCTCCTATAATAACCTGCCAAACCCAGAAAGCCTGATCTCGGACACACTCTTCGGTGGCTCCCAATCTAGCACCTCACTGACCTTGCCTAGATCAATAGCAATACCACCATCTGTGATAACATGCCCAAGAAACGACACCCTCTTCAGCCAGAACTCACATTTGCTAAGCTTAGCATACAACTGATGCTCGCTCAGCTTCTCCATCACTAGCCTCAAGTGTTCCTTATGCTCCTCTTCATCCTTGGAATAAATTAGGATGTCATCAATGAACACTACCACAAACTTATCCAAGTACTCCATGAAGACCTTGTTCATCAAGTACATAAAGTAGGCAGGAGCATTAGTCAAACCAAAAGACATGACTGTGTATTCATACAACCCATACCTGGTGGTAAAAGCTGTCTTAGGAATGTCTGATGGTCTGATCTTAAGCTGGTGATATCCTGACCTCAAGTCGATCTTGGAAAACACCTTAGCTCCCCTCAACTGATCAAATAGGTCCTCAATTCTTGGCAACGGATATTTATTCTTAATAGTTACCTCATTAAGCGACCTATAATCAACACACATCCTCTGTGTGCCATCCTTCTTCTCCACAAAAATAACAGGTGCTCCCCAAGGTGATGAGCTAGGACGAATAAAACCCTTATCTGACAATTCTTTTAATTGTTTCTTAAGTTCTTCTAATTCATCAACAGCCATTCTATAGGGTCTTTTAGCAATAGGAGCAGTGCCAGGTAAAAGCTCAATAATAAACTCAATGTCACGGTCAGGTGGCATACCTGGCAAATCATCAGGAAAGACATCTGGATAATCACAGACAACTCTGATGTCCTCCAAAGAGACACTCTTCATCTGATGAACTGTGCCCTCTGCAACTGGAGGTATGGCGGCCTCTACCTCAATTCTTTCCCCCTCAGAACTGGTGAGAAGCACTGATCTCTTGGCACACTGGATGACCGCATCATACTTGGCTAGCCATCCCATTCCCAAAATAACATCGATCCCACATGAATCCAACACTATAAGGTTTGTTCTAAAATCCTTGCCCATAATCCTGAGGCTAACACTAGGACACTGATAGGATGATCTCATAGTGCCCGCAGGTGAGTGAACTAGCAAATCTCTTCCCATAGTGGACATAGGTATATTATGTTTAGCTACGAACTGAGCAGTGATAAAAGAATGGGATGCTCCAAAATCAAATAAAACAGAAGCGGGGGTGGAGTTAACAAAGAACATACCAAGCACAACGTCCTGAGCCTCCTGTGCTGTCTCTGCTGCAACATGATTCACCCTGCCCTGGGTGAACTTCTGCTGTCCTCTGCTGCCCTGTGGAGTCTGGTTCCCATTCCTCTGCTGGGACTGCTGAACCGGTCTGGGAGTGCTGGTGCCCTGACCCTGTGAAGACTGACCAGAACCCCTGGGGCAGTTGTGAGCAAAGTGACCACCTTCCCCACATCTGAAGCAACCTCGGACAGGTGGAGTGCTAGGAGTAGCACCCCTCACAGGCGTGCCCGCTGGAGTACCCTGGCGACCCTGGGAAGAAGGAGTACGCTGGCCCTGCTGGCTGGAGCGCTGGAACTGAGGAGCAAGGTGCTGAGGCTGCTGAAACTGCTGAGGCTGTCCACCCTGTCCTCCTGAACGGTACGGCGTACCCTGAGCCTGTGACTGGAAGTAGCGAGGGCGAGAGCTGCTGCCTGACTGACCCTGCTGAAGAAGCTTCCTCTTGTGGTCACCCATCTCACGGCGTGTACACTCCACACCAATAGCCTTATCAATCAGCTGCTGGAAGGTAGGAAAAGTGTGGACCATCAACTGGTAGCGAATAGGAGCACTAAGGCCCTCCAGAAAGTGATCCTGCCTCTTCGCATCACTGTCCACCTCCTCTGAAGCGTAGCGAGACAGCTGAGTGAACCTGTCCCTGTACTCAGCAACTGACATGTTCCCCTACTTAAAAGCGAGGAACTCCTTCTTCTTTTGCTTCATCACACCTGCAGGAATATGGTGGTCTCTGAAACTGGCCTTGAACTGATCCCAGGTGATAGCATTACGATCTGCAGCAGCGGCGGCGTAGGAGTCCCACCTGTCAGAAGCTGCACCCTCAAGTCGTCCTGAAGCATACAGGACCTTCTCCCTGTTAGTGCACTGTGTGATCTCCAGCTTCTTCTCAATGTTCTTGATCCAATCATCCGCATCAAGTGGATCAGCACAATGTGAGAAGGTGGGCGGATGATGACTCATAAACTCTCGATGCCTGTCCCATGGCTGATTTCCCTGTCCTCCTGCTGGTTCAGCTGGTTCTGCAGGTTGGTCATGGCTGCAGTCATGTTCTGCAGGAGCGCCATCTGAGCAGCAACAAACTGTTGATCCATTGCTGGCGGTGGCACTGGGGGCTGCTGGCGACCGTGGCGAGGAACAGCTGGCTGATCAACTCCGGAACCAGACCTGGTGTTCACCATCTGAGCGTTAGAAACATGAGATTTAGACATTGATAGACGAACTGAATAAGATAGAATAAAGAATGCAACAATATGAATACCAGATGTAATTACTTGTATACGCAAGTTTCACAACATGAATATCATATAATTGACATAAATCATAAGGTTACAGATTAAATCTCGTCTCCAGATTTAGACAGATTCTGTTAGTCCAACTAAAACAGATATAACTTGTTGGCGATCAAAATTGGCACAAGGACAGCAAAGCAAGAAGAACCGGTGGAACCGGATTCTCAAACCGGTGGAACCGGTTTGGTCCACTGTTACCCATCTGACAGCCAGACCGGTGGAACCGGTTTGGAAACCGGTGGAACCGGTTTTCCCCGAGTCCTAGTAGGATTGGACTCTTTTTGTAGATCCGAGTTGTAATAGGACTTTTCTTGCGGGGTACGACCTCCCCACCCTATAAATATGAAGGGTCATGGCCGATTGAGGGTTATCCAATCGATCAAAACACTTATTACCTTTACTTTTTGTCATTCTCTAAACCCTAGCTTTTCCAACCCTAATTCTGTTCATTCTTCGTCTCTACGGCGTTTTACGGCGCTCTGAGTGGCCTGCCGATCTCAGAGAAACCCTAGGCGCGCCTGCCCTGACGGGGTCCCTCCCGGGCCGGCGATCTTAGGTCTACGCAGCAGATCCCGAGGAACCAGTTTCACCGGATCCTCAAACCGGTTTCACCGGTTTCGACTGGGCCTGCTTCAGTTGATCGATCCGTTGCGGATCTCGCGCGTTCTAGCGCAATCTCGGTGTGTTGACCAGAAAAAGCGTCAACACATTTTTGGCGACTCCGCTGGGGAATTTGGAAATCTTGGTTTCAATAACCGATTATTCAAACCCTAGCCAGATGGGATCTATCTCAGATCTTGACAAGGACAACATCGTTGTTCCCTCCATGGAGGAGATCAGCGAGGAGGAACGCCTGAAGTTTGAAGCGGCCCAAGAATTCTTCAAAACTCAATTCTTGATGGGGCTCAAGAAGGATCGCCACGGCAAGGTGACAAGGACTCAAGACTTCGTGATGCCGGCGTTCGTGATGAAGGATCAAAAGGTGGAAGAAATCCCTCCGGTAACTACACATCCACTTGAACCTTCTACTTCTAATCCTGATAATGATCTTGTTGCTGCACTTCTACATACCGATGAAGTAGTTAGCACTCTTATGGACAGGATAGATAGAATTGAAAAGGATAGGTTGGTAGAATCTTCTTATTATTCACAAAATATACAACCTACCCAACATGAGAATATGCATGCTAGTGTGTCGGCTACACCAGAAAAAGCACCTGAAAACCCTCTGTATGGTATGCAGGCAAATTTTTATCCAGGACAGGTACCGCCGCCAGCGCATGTTTCGCCAGCCTCGGCGAAACCGGTTTCACCGGTTCTAGAAACCGGTGGAACCGGTTCTGCTGCTCAGGCTGAACAGCAGCTTGTTCTAGCCCTGTTCATGGGTTGGTTTTCCGGGTTTCCGGTTCCTTCCCGGACCAACCCAAGAGGAAATCGTCGGTCCGGTCTGGTTTGAGTTTACACGGGCTGCCGACGGATTGAATAATATGCTGGGTTGGGTTGGTTTGACTTTTCACGGGTTGCACCGCGGGTTCAGTTTTCAATCCTGCATGTTGTGCGTCTGTACTGCTATACTTAATTAATCTTCCTCTGAGGTTACTGCTATTGAAAATTTTTGTTCATGTTCAGATATGGTGTGAACGTGTTTCAAAGCAGGTTATATCGGTCTAAACATAGGCACAATTCACAAAGAGATGTGCAGGAAAGATGTCAAAATTCAGATGATTCCTATCTGCAACAATGAATACCAAATTTAATAAAATATTAGAAAAGTCCATAACAGAGAACGACAATTCAGACGATTCATATCTGCAACAATTCAGACGATGTCATAAATTGCACTTGCTAAAAGGTAAACAAGTCAACTCTTTAGGGAATGAACTACTCCATCACTGACGGGTGACAGCAATAACAGAGAACTACTCCATGGCTGACTGAAAGTTCTTATCATCACTCAAAAAAGAAACTACACTCTACAAACTGCAGCAAGATTCAGAAACAACTGTGCTCTGATTTCCCAAAATCCAGCAATAAGTATCTGCCACTACCATTTTGCTATGCTTCAAGCTCACTGAAATCTGCAGTAAAAAAATAAAATATGTTCCATTCAGTTAATATGAGTTGCAAAGTAAATATCTAACAGATAAAGCGCACATGCTAATAAAAATCTACATGTTCTGTTCAGAAGCTGTACCCAGAAGATGTACTGGTCCATTACATAGCTTATTGAAGGCAATTGCAGGCACTAGTCCATTACATAGCTTATTGGATCTCCAATGTATTAGCTTGTGTGAATTGAATCTATTATATGCATTAGCTTGTGAGAGATTGAGAGCAAATTTTCAAGCCTATTGGACTGGTTATCTGAACCAAACACATTGCATTAACTCTAATGTAGTAATCTCTAATGCAGCAGGTGTTTAGCTATGACAATAAGTATGCATGTATTAGAAATACGGGCATACCAATGTGGGGCTGATTATCTGCAGAGTCCTTTGAAAGAATCTCTGTATAAAAAAAGGATGTTATTAGCAATTTTGACACATAAGGTGGAACTGCAACTTACTTTTGAAAAAAAAACAGTACCTTCTCTTATCTCCTCGTATGCTTGAACGTCTTCGGCAATTTCTCTAGCATTTACTTTGCTTTGAGATGTATGCAACCAGCTTTGTGTGCAAATCAAAGCCTCAACTGTGCTAGTTGATAGGCTACATCTAAGTGGATCTATTATTCTGCCACCAGTGCTAAAAGCAGATTCCGATGGTACTGTAGAAGCAGGAATAGCTAACACATCTTTTGCCAAAAGAGATAGCACTGGATACTTATTTGAGCTCAGTTTCCAATAATCTAATATGTCAAACTCTTTAGTTCTCTTCTCCCTCTTATCAGCAAGGTATCTTGACAATTCTGAATCATTTGGTTCATTCTCAATTTTCTCCATATGTTGTTCAAATTGAGATGCCAACATATCCCATGGATTTTCTTCATCTTCTTCATCTACAGTGATGTTAATTGGGGCTTGACTTGAACCTCTGTTGCTTGTGCAAGATACATTGGCAGCTTCCACATAGGACCCAAATAATTCATAAAGAGCCAATTCTACTTTCTCAGCTAGTTCGTTTCCCCAATGAGATCCATACAGAAGTTTTAAGCAAAATTTCAGATATTCAAACTTGTATCTAGGATCTAAAACTACAGCAATAAATAACAAGTAGTTTAGATTTCCTTCTTCTTCCCAATATTTTTGAAATTTCAGTTTCATCAGATATGCCATCGACGATAATGTTTGATCTTCTCCATCAGCAATTTCAGTTAACTTGTTCTCTAGAACAACCCCCTTCCAGTTTTTGGACACTCCCTTCAAGTATTCAATTAACTTATCATTAGAGGATGCATTGTCAACGGTGATAGTGAACACACGATCAATACCCCAGTCCAACAAACATTCTTCAACTCTTTTTCCTAGAGTTTCTCCTTTGTGGTCTGAAACTGAACAGAAATTAATAATCCGCTTCTGCAGTTTCCAGGCAGCATCAATCCAGTGAGCAGTTAGACTCATATAACATAGGTTTTGGTTAGAGGTCCAAGTATCCGTTGTTAGACAGACTCTATGATTCTTCATTATCTTCTTTAACTTGGGCTTTTCATCGATATATCTCTGCATACAGTCTCTTGCTACCGTGATTCTAGAAGGGGGTTCAAACCTTGGTTGTAGTACCATGGAATATCTTCTGAACCCTTCTCCTTCAACGGTATTGAAAGGCATTTCATCGATTATGACCATATCAGCAAGCGCTTTGCGGCAATCTTCAATGCTGAAATGGTGCTTTGGTGTTCCTTGCTTCTTTCTTTCCAAATCTTGACCCTTGAGTGGTTCTTGTGGGCACAAGAACCTTAGATGTTTCCAGAGTGTACTCGTCCCATGAGTTGATCTATCACAAGTATATACCTGCCCACAATATTTGCATGTTGCAATAGGTTCTTGACCCCTTGATCCTATGTCAAAATGTTTCCAAACAAGTGACTTTTTTGAACCCATTCTTTTGCTTTTCTTGTGAGGTGGGCACATTGCAGTGGGAGAGCTTGTTAGCTGAATATCCAGCTGCAATAGAAATTAACTGTTCAACCACTGAACATTTGTGCTACTATAAATGAGATTGGCACAAAAGCTTACATGTACAGTATTTGAGGTGTTAACAGCAGAAGTTGATCTCTTTCGCTTCTTCAGTTGAGACGACGATGATTCCTTATTTGCTTCCACTAACCTTTCTTGCATAGAAAACAACCTGTTAAATCTATCAATTTTATCTTCTTGGCCACCCAGTGCAACCTGAAATAGAGAATATAATCATTTAGGCCTGAAAACTATGATTTCAACCTGGGATGGGCTGCCAGCCTATATATCTAGCAAGGGGTTGCGTCCAACCAAAACAAACCAAACACAGACATGATATATAAAACAAAAGAGGAATCAAAGACATATGTACTACTACTGTTTTGTGACATAAAAATCTGATATGGCCGTGAACTATCCTCCTAGTCTCTGTCTATAAGCAATGCAACATAAGATTTTTGCTAGCCAAAGCTGAATCTGCTACTCGTGACTACTAAGATATATATAGTGTATGTCGAGGAATGAACTGATCTAAGGACTAGACTATCAAACAAGAAATTGAACTATTCAAATCGATTGAATCTCAGATTCACCCCCTTCCTTGCATTCTAAACCTAATCTCGATCTGGACGGAGACAATCCGTAGACATGGCAAGACAGTACGGTAAGGAAACCAATGGCAAAATGAGGGATAGAAGGAGACCTTGTTCGCCGTGGTGGGCGGATCGACAAAGGCGATTGACCCATCACCGTCGAGCTCTGTGATGGGAAGTCGCAGCGAGTTCGCGTCCAGGTCGATGGGTCCCTTCATCGAAGCAGCAGCGTCCCGCAGCGCCCACGCTCTCTCGGCCGCCAGCGCGGCCTCCGCCTCGAGGCCTCGAGCAACGCCGTCGTGCGGCTGCGGCATGGCTGCCGGCGCCGCTTTTTCACCGGGTTTCGACGGGGTGAATGGGTTGAAACCGTAGACCGCTTATCTCTCGTTATGTTTGCCGGGTTCTGAGCGGTTCCGATCCAACCCGTGTTATCGACCCAGGAATGACGGGTTCAGCCGGTTTGGTGTGGTCCGGTAGCTGGTTTTATTGAACCGGTGAACAGGGCTAGCTTGTTCCACACGTCATAGCTCCTATTTCGGTGGTCCCTAACCGAAATATAGAAGCTGTTAATGGGTCTGCTTATATTAGAACACGTGCTTATACATCACCCCCTATACCTAATCAAAATATTAATTCTAGTGGGATTCCTAATGATGTATACGATCAGTATTTGCGACAAAGTTCTTCTAGCATGCCTCATGTTGCTCCAGTTCAAAATACAGCCACAGGGCAATCTGATCTAGCTCGTTCAAATTTATATGCTGAATTTTATAAAATGAAGGACGAGTTAGCTACTATGATGCAAGATAAGCTTGGCATTGATATGGGTAATTCTAGATTATATCAAAAACCATATTCTGCTAATTTTGATGCTGTAGCTTACCCCAATAATTGGCGTGTTCCTGATTTTGTTAAATTTAATGGTGATGATAATAAAACCACTTGGGAACACATTAGCCAATATATTGCTCAACTAGGAGAAGCTAGTTCTAATGATGCTTTAAAAGTTCGCTTGTTTTCATTGTCTTTAACTGGAACTGCTTTTTCTTGGTTTTCTTCATTAACTCCTGGCTCAATTAATTCATGGAATCAATTAGAGCAAAAATTTCATGATCATTTTTATAGTGGGAGTACTCAATTGAAATTGACAGATTTAACATCGGTTAAGCAACAAAGAGATGAATCTGTTGTTGATTATTTTAAACGATTCAAAGAGACTAGAAACCGATGCTTTAATTTGTCACTTTCTGAAAGGGATCTTGCTGATGTTTCTTTTAATGGTTTAAGATCCTCTATTAGAGAAAAGATAGAAGGCTTTGAACACTTTTCGGTTAATCAAGTACAAATAAGAGCTTTAGCTACTGAAAACCGAATTAAAAATAGCAAGGATACATATAAAACTCATCGTTCTAATGTTCATCTTGTTGCTTATGATTCTAGTAGTTCGGACGATGATGAAGATGTGTATGTTGCTGAACTTGTATGGCCTTCTAAGAATAAATCGTACACTTGTCCATCTCTTAAGCCAATTCAAAAGAATCGGAAAGAAGAAGTGCGATATACTTTTGATGTTTCCAAGTGTGATCGTATTTTTGATGAATTGTTAAAGAATGGAAACATTAAAATGTCTCATACTATTCCTCCACTTGAAGAACTCAAAAGGCGGGCATATTGCAAGTTGCATAATTCTTTTTCGCATGCTACTAATGATTGCAATGTTTTCCATCGACAGGTGCAATCGGCCTTGAATGAAGGACGTTTGACACTACATGAGATGCAGGTGGATAAAGAGCCTTTCCCTGTCAATACCCTTGAGATGCAAGCTCCTAAAGTTCTGATTCGGCCGCATCAAGTCGAATCAACTAAAGGAAAAAATGTTGTTATAGGTGATGAGAAGCCAAAACCTGAAAATGTGAAAGGAAAATCAATTGTCAGGGAAGTGGTGTGTGAGAAGACCCCCAATGGCAGAGAGACATTCAAAATCACTGCAAGAGTCACGGATCTCGGGGGGCAAGGATCATCAAAGAAGCCGTTTGAGCCTGTACAGGACAAACCGGTTTTACCGGTTCCTGAAACCGGTTCCACCGGTTCTACTCAGGGGCGCCAGAAAATGTTGAAACCTAAGCGTCCAGAGATTGGAACCTGGAAAATCAATGTGGCCAAGGATCAGGGCAAAGTTGCAAAGCCAAAAGTGACCTATGACCAGTTGTTTTCCAAATATGCAAATCAAAGGCCAGTTGAAGATGATTGGCCGGCAAAAAAGAGAAAGAGATCACCTTCGCGCCAAGAGAAGCCAATTTCGCCTCCAAGGGCGAATAACAGGTGGAAGGGTGGTGATGCAGGCTTCTATTCCCAACAGAATCAATGTCAGAACATTCCATGAATGCCTCCGTACTACAATTATCAATATCCGGCATGGGATCACAATGGGATGAATATGCCTTATTACCCTGCGCAGTATCCTTCTTTTCATCCACGATGGGGTAATAACAGAGTTCCTGCACATGAGAGGTTGGTGGATAACCGTTCGGCTCTTCGTCGATCAGGTTGGGACGTGCCACCTCAAACCGGTGGAACCGGTTCTGTAAACCGGTTAAACCGGTTTCCCCAGAAAAGACAGCCTTCTCCTCCCAAGCAAGTTTATCAGCCTAAGAAGATGGAGGAAGTTGTCCAGAAGATGGAGGTCGACCAGGAGAGGACTACTGCTGCTGACATAATCCAGATTGGTGACTTCCAAATAAATTTGAAGGACGATGACAAGATGCCTATGATAATTGGTGATGAAGTCAAGCCATCAGTCCAGGAGAACATTGCTGCAGAGCCTGATGTGGGTAAAAAGGTTGAAATTGATAGAGCTAAATACCTTATGCCTAGATGGTGTCCTCCAGGTTTGACACGAACACAAAAGAGGAAGTTGCAGCGACTTCGCTTTCAGGACCAGAAAGAGAAGGCACTGGAGAAGCAGAGGGAGGAGCACTTCAACAAGTACAGGCCGATGATTCCTCCAGGCAAGGGGTGGAAGAAGACCGAAGCTACAGGGCAAAATCCGGTGGAACCGGATTCCAAACCGGTGGAACCGGTTCTACCCCCGTCGCCGTCCACTGTTGCATCAGAACCGGTGGAACCGGTTCTGAAACCGGTGGAACCGGTTTCTGCTGATCCAGGTTCATCTCGAATTGCCTCTGAAATTTCTGTTACTCCTGCGTTTGATCAGAGGTTGTCATCGGATTCCCAGCACATGGACGATGAACAGCTAGTTGATTATGGGTCGTCACCTGAACATATGAATGTTGATGCTAATGTGGTGCACCTATCTTCGGATTATTACATTATTCCGGAGGATGAGATTGCTCATTTAGACTTTGGCCCGAAAGAAGCTATATTTAAAAGGCCAAAGGATTCTGAAAATCACTTGAAGGCGTTGTACATGAAAGGACATATCAATGGGAAGCCGATTTCAAGGATGCTTGTTGACACCGGGGCGATTGTCAATTTGATGCCTTATGCTGTGTTCAAGAAGCTTGGTGGACTTGATGATGAGCTGATCAAGACCAACATGACTATCAGCGGTGTGGGAGGAGGCGAGCCTATGAGTGCTAAGGGCGTTGCTTCTATGGAGCTCACCGTTGGGAGCAAGACGTTGGCTACCGCTTTCTTCGTCGCCGAGACCCAAGGTAACTTCAATTTAATATTGGGTCGTGATTGGATTCATGCAAATAGATGTGTGCCTTCTAGTTTGCATCAATTTCTTATTCAATGGGTAGACGAAGACATTGAGGTTGTACATGGAGACACATCGGCTTGTGTTGCAGTGGCTGATGGTTCTACCATGTCTATGTATGATCATGTTAAGTGCTTGACAGGTTTAGATATTTCTGACTATGAGATGATCAGCTGTACTAGAGATGGCTTCGTGCCTGCTGTTCTAAAGCCGGTTGAGTATCGGCTAAACCATTTGATTTGAATTAATGAATAGTTCAGAATGGTTGCAGCAGAGACTTGAGCACTATCGGGCACAAAAGAACGATATGTGTGAAGCTATTGAAGATTTTGATGACATGAGTAAATTAGGACAAGGCTTTACGTCGGCTGATCCCTTAGAGGAGATTGATATTGGTGATGGCACTGTACCTAGGCCGACGTTTGTAAACAAAAATTTGAAAGCTGATTATAAAGCTGAATTAATCGAGCTATTGAAAGAATATGTTGATTGTTTTGCATGGAATTATCAAGAGATGCCTGGTTTAAGCCGCGAGTTAGTTGAACATCGGCTACCTATTAAGCCTGGTTTTAGGCCTTTTAAACAATCTGCTAGGCGTTTCAATCCTAACATGTATGACCGAATTAAAGAAGAAATTAATCGGTTGTTGGATGCAAACTTTATTAGGCCTTATCGTTATGCTGAATGGTTATCTAATATTGTGCCTGTTGAGAAAAAGGATTCTGGTAAGCTCAGAGTTTGCATTGATTTTAGAAATCTTAATAGAGCTACTCCTAAAGATGAATATCCTATGCCTATAGCCGACATGCTTATTAATGATGCTTCTGGACATAAAGTTATTAGTTTTCTTGATGGTAATGCTGGTTACAATCAAATATTCATGGCCGAAGAGGATATTTCCAAAACGGCTTTTATATGTCCAGGTTTTGTTGGATTATTTGAGTGGGTAGTCATGACCTTTGGTTTAAAAAATGCTGGAGCTACTTACCAAAGGGCAATGAATTTAATTTTTCATGATTTGCTTGATTTAATTATAGAGGTTTATATCGATGATATTGTTGTTAAATCGGCTGGTTTAAATCCTCATTTAACTGATTTAAGACTTGCTTTTGAAAGAATGCGTCGATATGGATTAAAGATGAACCCACTTAAATGTGCATTTGGTGTGTCGGTTGGAAAGTTTTTAGGCTTTATTATTCATGAGAATGGCATAGAGATAGATCCTAAGAAGATTGATATTATTAAGAAGATTAAAGCTCCTACATGCAAGAAGGATTTGCAGAAATTCTTGGGCAAGGTGAATTACTTGAGAAGATTTATTTGTAACTTGTCTGGGAAGGTTAATGCTTTTACTCCTATTCTTCGGTTAAAAGATGAAGCCGAATTTACTTGGGGGGCAAAACAGCAAGAAGCTTTTGGGAAGATTAAATATTACTTGTCTTCGCCGCCGGTCATGAAAGCTCCTAGGAGAGGAATTCCATTCAAATTATATGTGGCTGCTGAAGATCAAGTAATTGGGGCTGTTTTGACTCAAGAAACCGAAGGGAAGGAACACATTATTACTTATGCAAGTCGTCGATTATTGGATGCCGAAACGAGGTATATATTTATTGAAAAGCTTTGCTTGTCATTATATTATGCTTGTACCAAGATGAGGCATTATCTATTATCCAATACTTGTATAGTGGCTTGTCAAACCGATATTATTAAATACATGTTGCATAGACCAATTTTAAGTGGTAGAATTGGTAAATGGGCTTATGCTCTTATTGAATATGATTTGGCTTGTGAACCTTTAAAATCAATGAAAGGCCAAATTGTTGCTGATTTTATTGTTGAGCATAGCATTAATGATAATGATTTAGATATCGGTTATATTACTTTTACCCCATGGAAGTTGCATTTTGATGGATCGGTTTGTAAGAGTGGTTGTGGCGTTGGTATTATTTCTATATCACCAAGTGATGCTGAATTTGAAGCTCTTAACCGATTAGAAAATAATTGCACTAATAATCAAGCCGAATATGAAGCTTTATTATTCGGATTAGAGATTTTGCATGACATGGGGGTAAAACATGTGGAAGCATTTGGTGATTCTCTGCTGGTTGTACAGCAAGTCAATAAGGTATACCAATGCTTTGATGGACTTTTAAATACATATCTTGATAAATGTTTAGACATGATTGCTCAATTTGATGAATTCTCTATATATCATGTTTCAAGAGATGAGAATCCAAGGGCAAATGCTTTGGCTCAGCAAGCGTCTGGCTATGATGTTCAGAAAAGAAATTTTTATGAAAGAAAGCCGACACTTTGCATAGCCGAGACGTCTGCCCAGAAAGAACCGGTTTCTCCGGTTCTGAAAGCGGTTTTACCGGAATTTCCGGTAAAACCGCTTTCAGAACCGGAGAAACCGGTTCATCCGCTGACGGCAGTAATTCGGTTCATGAGCAATCAAAAATTAATGAGGACGAAGTTACTGATTGGAGAACACCTATTGTTGAGTATTTGCAGAATCCTAATCATAAAGTTGACAGAAAAGTCCGACGATGAGCATTTAAATTTATTTTGGTTGATGGTGAATTATATCGTCGGACGGCTGAAGATTTATTGTTGAAGTGTTTAGATTCTGGTCAAGCTAAGATTGCAATGGGTGAAGTTCATGAAGGTATTTGTGGTACACATCAATCGGCTCCTAAGATGAAGTGGCTTTTGAGGAGAGCTTGTTTTTATTGGCCTAATATGATAGCTGATTGTTTTCGGTACTACAAAGGATGTGAAGAGTGTCAAAGGTTTGAAAATATTCAGATGGTTCCAGCAGCTTTATTGCATCCTATTATCAAACCTTGGCCTTTTCGAGGATGGGGATTGGATTTTGTTGGGCAAATTCATCCTCCTTCATCAAAGGGACATCGCTTCGTGTTGGTGGCTACTGATTATTTTACCAAGTGGACCGAAGCGGTACCTTTGAAGAACATGACACATCGGGAGGTAATTGAGTTTATTACTGAACATATTATCCATAGATTTGGCATCCCACAAATTTTGACTACTGATCAAGGCACTTCATTTATATCAAAGAAAGTTCATGAGTTTGTTAATATGTATGGTATTAAATTGCTCAATTCATCTCCATACTACGCTCAGGCTAATGGTCAAGCCGAGTCTAGTAATAAGATCTTGATCAAGTTAATTAAAAAGAAAATAGAGGAGAATCCTAAAAGGTGGCATGAGGTTTTATCTGAAGCTTTGTGGGCTCATCGTATATCTAGACGTGGTGCTACTAAGGTTACTCCTTTTGAGCTTGTATATGGTCAAGAAGCTGTTTTGCCTGTTGAAGTGAATTTGAATGCTTATCGGTTAGCTAAGCAAAATGATCTTGATGCTATTGATTATCATAACTTGATGATGGACAATATTGATGAAGTGACCGACAAGCGATTGAAGGCCTTGAAGGAAATTGAGAAGGACAAAATTCGAGTTGCTAAGGCTTATAATAAGAAGGTAAAACAAAAGTCTTTTCAGGTTGGTGATCTCGTTTGGAAGACAATTCTGCCTATAGGATCGAAGAGTAACAAGTTTGGTAAATGGTCTCCAAGTTGGGAAGGTCCATACAAGGTGACTAGAGTGATCTTCGGTAATTCTTATATGGTGGAGACTTTGCAAGGTCAGCAGCTGCCAAGAGCTCTTAATGGAAGGTACTTAAAGCAATATTATCCAAGTGTTTGGCAAGGAGCTTGATTTATATGGCCGATAGTCTTAAATATCGCCCTTAGAATAAAAAGGCCGATGAATTCTGTTTAACATCGCCCTCAGGAGTGTTTTCTTGTGCTAAAATGTTTTCTGGTACGCAAGCTTTACCAAAAAACAGGGGGGTATATGTTGGCGATCAAAATTGGCACAAGGACAGCAAGGCAATAAGAACCGGTGGAACCGGATTCTCAAACCGGTGGAACCGGTTTGGTCCACTGTTACCCATCTGACAGCCAGACCGGTGGAACCGGTTTGGAAACCGGTGGAACCGGTTTTCCCCGAGTCCTAGTAGGATTGGACTCTTTTTGTAGATCCGAGTTGTAATAGGACTTTTCTTGCGGGGTACGACCTCCCCACCCTATAAATATGAAGGGTCACGGCCGATTGAGGGTTATCCAATCGATCAAAACACTTATTACCTTTATTTTTTGTCATTCTCTAAACCCTAGCTTTTCCAACCCTAATTCTGTTCGTTCTTCGTCTCTACGGCGTTTTACGGCGCTCTGAGTGGCCTGCCGATCTCAGAGAAACCCTAGGCGCGCCTGCCCTGACGGGGTCCCTCCCGGGCCGGCGATCTTAGGTCTACGCAGCAGATCCCGAGGAACCAGTTTCACCGGATCCTCAAACCGGTTTCACCGGTTTCGACTGGGCCTGCTGCAGTTGATCGATCCGTTGCGGATCTCGCGCGTTCTAGCGCAATCTCGGTGTGTTGACCAGAAAAAGCGTCAACATAACTCTTAAACAGATCGTCCAAAAATAATGAATTTTTGACATAACATAGAGTATGAAATTCTGAATCCAACCCAACTGGAATCAACTCATTTGGATTTCGGGAACTAAAGATATTAAAGAAACATCCTGGCTGTGTCAGAGCTCTAGACAGATTCTGTATACTCCAATAAAACACAGGTATCTCTCTACCAGAAAATCCAAAAATCGTAAGATTTTGCCAGACAATAACTTATCAAATTCTGGATCTAACCCAACTGGTTTCATGTCAATCGGAGTTCTGTAGCTTCAGAGATAATTCGAACAGTACAGCAGTGTCAGATAACGACGAGAACAGATTTAAATATAACGGGATTAAGGATATAAAACGATAATGATAGATAAAGAGATTAAATAAATGCTAAGAACAGAACCCAAGACATATCCCAAACTAACTAAATTTATTGATTTAATAAAAATGATGTTGTGCGGTCATCACTCCACAAAACACCGCAATCATTACAAACTCCAAATCACCAAGTTTAGCACACAGCAAACCAATCTCACACCTAAGCAAAATCTAACACACCACTAATTAATCGAACTATCGTTTATAACAAGACCTGAACAAGACTGAACTCCTATCATCCTAAGGATCCCTAATGATGGTCCTGCAAGACGAAGAACCAAAGCGAATCCTCTTGCGCGGCGGCGACTGAACATGAGCATGTAACTCGTCCTTAGGTGGTTGAGCATCTCCTCGACGCTCTGCCTCTAGCTCCTCAATCCTCTGATGAGCTGCTTCAATCCTAGCATATGCCAACTCTAGCTCTGAGTGAGTGGCATCCAAGTTCTCACTGAGCGCGCTTGTAAGGCCAACCTGAGCATTCATGGTACCGCTCACAATGGGAGGCGCTGTGAGCTCTACCATGTTACTCCCACTGGCTCGGCGCGGGTAGTGCCTGAAGAAAGAATTCGCCAGAGACGACTGATGGTTGTGAACAAGAACATACAAGGCACTCCTTGCAGCGTCATCAATTCCAGCTGCAAAGGTGGTATGTGAAGAAATAGCCCTGTGTACCCTCAACACCAAGAACTTCCTAGTGACCTCATCAAATGCTCTGACATGCACAGTCACGTACCACAGCTCAGGATAGCGTGAGCTTTGGTACCTCTCTCTAATGTACTCAGGCCTGATTGGGTTTCCCTCCTTCTCCAGAATGAACCGGAGTACCCTGGGGAAGAACCCACTCCCATTAGTGGTGCGCTCTGTAGTCATCCACCTCGCAACGGGAGAATCGTCTGAGTAGTTGTCCACATCTGAGTCTTCTTCATCACTGGAGTCAGGTCCATCATCATCCCCATTGTCATCACCTCCTGGATCACCTCCAGCTTCACCCTGTTGAGCTGGAACGTCAACAGGTACCTCCTCCTCGTCATCATCCTCCACTAGGACTGGTGGCACCTGAACTGGAGCTGGCGGCTGCTGAACTGGTGCAGCATCGTCCTGACGACCACACCTCCCTCCAGTCCTCTTGCGAGCGGTCTCCTTAGTCCTAGCCATCTTCAGAAAAGACCAGGCCACGTAAGCACAACTCTAAGAGATGAGAGCAAAAACAGGTAGATAGAAACAAGACCAAGATATATAAGATAAATAGAGTAAGGATAGAGCAATATAAGTCAAAAATAAATTTTTATTTAGCCAAAAGCAGACAGAGTAAGCAATAGCGGAAGTAAGAAAGAACAAAGGGGCCTAAAAGACGACCATGCTAACTAGGCTAACGTCCTACAGTCAACACTGCTCTGATACCACTTCTGTCACACCCCGTTTTTGAGGAATAAAACCAAGTAAATCACATGTGCGCCAGGATCTGTTCACACACACATGATGACATCATTAGCAGTATCAAACCAATGTATATCGAAAACAAAAGAGAGTTAAGTAACATTATTACAAGCCACAAATAATATCCTTGACAATAATAAACGTCTCATCTAAGAACTGATAATAGATCCATCCACAGGCAGCCGACTGGTGGAACGCACACCTAGAACTCGTCAACCTCCTCGATGTAGTCTCCACAAGTATCACCCTCTGAGCCACAGATAAACAAGTTTGAGTACACTTATGGTTGGTACTCAGCAAAGTAGAGTAATAATAAATATGACATGCAAGGCTTTAATCAAGGATGGCAAAAGGCTATAAGCAATATGCAGTTTTAATTGGTCAAGTTTTAATTAGCAAGCTTAACTAAGTATAAGTATATACCAACCCCAAATATAGTACAGAAATAAATGCTCAACAAGTAACCATGATTTAATTCAACTTCATGTTTAATTATCATGAGAGGGTCCAAGCCGCTCGTAACCGTGAGCACGGCTGATATATCAGTTTTACACTCTGCAGAGGTTGTACACTTTACCCACACACAATGTATTCTCATATAGCCTGAGGTCATGAGTCTCTTCAACACTTCCTTAGGTGAGGGGCCAGAGAAACATTACATGATCTTTACAAAGAATTATTAACATGAAACAACCCGCTGAGGTTTCGAGTCAAAGCAAAGCATAAACTTTTCTAATCGCCGAGTTACTTACCAAAGCATACTCCCAAGAGATCCCGCTATACCCCATCGATGCAACCCCTCTTGCCCTTTCGGTAAGGTTATTACAAGTTAACTCTTCTAATTAATTAATCATGACCAGAGCCCGTTAGTTATGTGGTTGCACTGTTTTCTCGGGTGGTCACTCCATGTTCCAATTAAAAGTATAATCTTGTTTACCGTCCAATGAGCATATCACATATTCATAAGTTCAGCATTAATGATCTCCATAACCCAAGTGTAGAGCAACTAAGCAAAGCTACCCAACAATAATTAAATACCCAGGTTATGCAAGGAATAAGGTAAACAAGACTAGGCACATCCCTAAAATAGGTCCCATCAATATTATAACCATGCATGACATAAAAGTAAATGTGATAATATTATGATTATCCTTGGGATAAGCATGATCAAGGACACTTGCCTTCTGCGAAAGGCTCCTGCTGCTCAGAGTCTTCAAAGAACTGCTCCTGCTCCTCCTCAAACTGCTCTCCTTCTAAACGCGTCACACGATCACATACAAGAAACAATACAACAAAATAAGAAACAATACACCAAACATATGCAACAGAACAAAACAACAGAATAAAGCTACTGTACACGTCCTAAGGATCACGTGAACGCAAGAATCACTTAATTTGGAGCTAAAACGTGAAAGATATGGCCAAAACAAGGTAACAGGTGCATAACTGCGATTATATAACTTCCTAAGGGCTAGACAATAAGAAACTAGGGGCTAAAACATAATTACATATGAAAACTCAGGGTTCAACGAGTAAAAGGGCAGGGCAGGACGGCGGCCATGAATATTTGAAAACTCGGGGTTCAAACCGTAAGAAAACAGGACCTAGATATAAATACTTTGAACTACCAAAGGACTGCGGGTTGAATCTACAAAAACTCAGGGGCTCTTAATGAAAAAGGCCACAGCTGACCGGTACCCTTCTGGTTGACCCAGATCTGGGCAGCTCATCTGGGGATGGACGGCTCTGGTTGATCGGGTCGAGGACCGGCGGCGCTACACAGTAACTCCGGCGGCGGCGGACCACCAAGTTCGCCGGCGTAGCGCGATCTCTCGCTACAGGGCACGGAAACGAGCGCGGAAAGGACCAAGAGATAGATTGGGACCTTGCGAACCTCAATAGGGTGATCTGGACGAGGATTTGGCGACGACGACGACGTATCGGCGACGAGGGCGGTCCGGGCGACACTGTCAACGACGGCGAGGTCTTAGATGGCGAAAAGGATCCACAAATCGATCTATGGGGCTCGGGGAAGCTTCCTTACATGCTCGTCAAGCTCGGGGACGTGCTCTGGTGGTCGAACGGGCGGCGAAGACGCTACTCCGAGGCGGCGGCGGTCGCGAGCTTTGGAGCGGCGGCGGCTTCGACGGGCGCGGTGCAAGGTGGCCAGGGTTTGTTGGGAAGGCTGCGGGGCTCGCGGGGCAGCTATATAGAGGCAGGGAGAGGCCCGGGGCACGCGGAGTAGGCAGTTAGGATTCGGGGGGGCGAGATCGAGTCGGAGTCAGCCGGGTTTAGCTCGGAGTCGGGCTGGACTCGTGGGGAAGACGACGCCGACACGCGGGCCCCACAAGTCAGCGAGTCAAGGGAAAACGGAGTCCGGCAGGGCGTCTTCGACGTCGGCTAAAAAGGGCGAGGCTGGAGGTGGGCTGGGAGAGTGGGCCGCGCGCGGGGAAATGGGCCGGGCCGGGAAGGTGGTTTGCCGGACCAACGGAAGAAACCACGGACCAAAACCGGACTAAACAAAAGCTCGGGGAGGTCTATCGGACTTAAACTATAAACTATAAAACTAAACAAACAAATGCAAATCAATTCGAATTTAAACAGAATTTAATTTCTATTTGACTCGCAACAGTAACAAAATCGATGCACCAGCATGAATGCACAAAAACTTATTGGAACTAATAATTAATTATTAAATTGAATAAAATCCTAATAAATTCCAATTAATTCCTAGAAATTTATTTAAGCCCTACATAAATCCTAGAAAATTCAGAAGTGGTTCCTAAGATTTATTGTGATGAAAATTAGGGTGTTACAAACAAGATCTACTAGTCAGAACTCAGAAGACTGTTTGGTGTGGTGCTGTGGATTGAGCCTAAGTAGTCAGGTTAGCGCGCCATGTGCACCTCTACCAAATATGTTAATAAGAAATTATAATAAAATATAAATTTATTATTTCACTAATCTAAAACTATGATAAAATATAAAAACATTTTATACTATCCATGGAAAATGTAGTAGCAAACAACACAAAATTATCAACCATATCGATATTTTTTTGAAAATAATAGTAGGCCCCACGTAAATAGTACATGGGGCCCATGTGGTCCACCCATACTGTATAGTGTATAGATGATGGGTGCGGCACAGATTTTGTGTTTTTTGCCAACATTATCTATTATTACGCTGTTTTTTAAATGGCTATCACCACCGGTTCATAGGTTGAGTCGGCCATGATAGCCTTTCTTACCGCCGCTTGTCATGTAGCGGTTGTATATTCCAAAGAGTTGCATGTTGAAAACCTTCAGAGTGTTCAACGCTTGACATGATTCAACAAACTGAGAGAACGCCAATAGTAAGAGAAGAGATATCATAAGATGAGATCACGCGTGATGCCATTCAGATGGCAGTAGTTTCTGGGAAACCAACATCAATAGTAAGGCTAAATGAGAAATTCTCCCCCCAACACATTTGGATGGTTGGTGCTACTACTTTTCCTGCTCTTTGAACAGAGAGAGAAATCCATGAATTGAATAGAGCAGTCATCATACTTTTCACTTGAGAGAAATTATGATCTTCTTTGTGATGTTTTTATGAAAATAGGAGTTAGAATCTGAGCTTGCTGCCAAACAAGCGTCACTACCAAAGGAGCCAATACAAAATGATGAGGGGGCAGTCACAGTAGTAGTCCGCATGCCTGATGGATTTCCCTACACTCGTAATTAGTTTGAATTTCACCAATATGGTAAAAATATTGTCATAGTTATATTCCAATAAAAGAGATTTGCAAGAACCGGAGCCTTCGGCATTGG
>CM014277.1:79074108-79093304 GCA_004135705.1 Alloteropsis semialata
CCTTTTACTGATACTAGGCTGCTAAATGCATCCCCGCGGTTTGGAACGTATAAGTCATACTCCAGGCCTTTCATGAGTATCTACAGATTACCCAATCTCATAGACTGTGACTAGCAGTCGAACTCATATAGGTGTAATTCTCATAAGATGTTCTGTAGGTCAACATCTCTGCTTCTCAAAAGCCACTCGAATTACATTAAGGTATACACCATCCTGCCATACAGAAAAGAAGAGAAATGCATCCATCCTAGAAATTAACTCGTTTCAAAGGTTCTTGTCTCTCAGTCAAACAATAGCTTGTTTCCAGAAGACAGCACCATCTCCAAGCGTGAACAGATATCCACTCGAGGCCTTTGTCTCATCAGCATTAGAGATCCAATTTGAATCACTAAAACCCTCTAGTACCTTTGGATACCTGGTATAGTGAATCCCATAGAACATTGTACCCACTAGATAGCGCATTACTCTATCAAGAGCATTCCAATGATCTTCCCCCGAATTTGAAACAAATCGGCTAAGCTTGCTTACAACAAACGAGATATCAGGTCTTGTAGCCCTAGCTAAGTACATGAGTGAGCCAATGATCTGGGAGTATCTCAGCTGATCTCTCATTATCCGTTTGTTCTTCTTTAATATTTTACTAGCATCATAAAGTGTTGGAGCAGACTTGCAGTCGCTATATCCAAAGCGACTCAAGATCTTTTCCACATAGTGGGACTGTGTAAGAGTTACCCCACCATCACCTTCTCTTACTAGTTTTATATTTAGGATAACATCAGCTTCTCCCAAATCCTTCATCTCAAAGTTTTGAGACAAGAAGTCTTTGACCTCTTTGATCATGTCAAGACTTGTCCCAAATATCAGTATGTCATCAATATACAAGCACAAGATCACTCATAGGTCCCACCATAGCAATAGTACACACATTTGTCAGCTTCATTCACAGCAAAGCTAGCAGTCGTGAGAGTTTTATCAAACTTCTCATGCCACTGCTTAGGTGCTTGCTTGAGGCCATACAAAGACTTTATTAACTTGCACATTCCTTCTTGACCTTCTGCTATAAACCCATCCAGCTGATCCATATAGATTTCCTCCTCCAACTCTCCATTTAGGAAAGTTGTCTTCACGTCCATCTGGTGAACGAGAAGACAATGAGAGGCTGCGAGGGAAAGTAGCACTCGAATTGTGGTCAACCGGGCAACTGGTGAGTAAGTGTCAAAGAAGTCTTCTCCTTCTTTCTGAGTATAGCCTTTAGCAACAAGCCTTGCCTTGTACTTTTCAATAGTACCATCAGGCCTTAGCTTCTTCTTGAACACCCACTTGCATCCTACAGGTTTACACCCATAAGGACGCTCAACAACTTTCCAAGTTCCATTAGACATAATTGAGTCCATCTCACTCCGTACCGCTTCCTTCCAATAGTCAGCGTTAGGAGAGGAATATGCCTCTTCAATGGTTTTGGGAGTGTCATCCACGAGGTACACAATGAAATCATCACCAAAAGAATTTGCCGTCCTCTATCTCTTGCTCCTCCTAGGAGCTTCACTGTCATCCTCCTCAGGATTTTCCACAAGTATTTGTTCTATGTGTTCTACCAAAACAGCAGGTCTAGCATTATTAGACAATTCTCTACTAGAAGTGTTATCTTCCCTTTTCATAGGAAAAGTGTCCTCAAAGAATGTAGCATCTCTGTACTCAATTATTGTACCGACATTCACGTTTGGTACTCAAGATTTCACTATCAAGAATCTATAACCAACATTGTGTAGAGCATAACCAAGAAAGACACAATCCACAGTTTTAGGCCCAAGTTTATGTTTCTTGGTTATCGGCACATTGACCTTTGCCAAACAGCCCCAAGTCCGTAAATAGAAAAGTGTAAGTTGTTTCTTCTCCCATTCCTCGAATAGAGTTATCTCTTTATTCTTTGGAGGAACACGATTCAGGACACGACACGCTATCAATATAGCCTCATCCCACCATTCCTTGGAAAGTCCCACTGTGTCTAACATGGCATTAACCAAATCAGTTAGAGTGTGGTTCTTTCTTTCGGCAACCCCATTTGACTGAGGTGAATAGGGAGGCATCATCTCATGAATTATGCCATGTTCCTCACAGAACAAAGTGAAAACATTTAAAAAGTACTCTCCACCATGATCCGACCTTGCACGTTTGATCTTTCTCTCAAGTTGGTTCTCTACTTTAGTTTTATAGATCTTAAAGTAGTGTAGTGCTTCATCTTTTGACTTTAACAAGTAAATATAACAATATCTAGTGCAATCATCTATTAAAGTCATGAAATACTTTTTACCCTCTTTAGTCAACACGCCATTCATTTCACAAAGATCAGAATGCATGAGTTCTAATGGTGCCAAGTCCCTCGTCTCCGCAGCCTTGTGAGGCTTGCGAGGTTGTTTTGATTCAACACAAACATGGCACTTAGAACCTTCGACTGTGGTAAATTTCGGAATCAAATTCAAACTAGCCAAACACGTCATGCAACCTAAGTTAACATGACAAAGTTGTGAATGCCAAACATTAGACTCATCATCAATCTTAGCCACATGATTCACCACTTTATTACAAGCATCTGATAAAGAAAAGCGGAATAAGCCTCCGCAATCATAGCCTTTACCAATAAAAGTTTCATACTTAGAAAGTACACATTTATTGGACTCAAACTCTTATTTAAAACCATCTCTACATAGTAGAGAGCCGCTAACTAGATTCTTCTTGATAATAGAGACATGCTGCACATTCTTCAACTACACAGTTTTTCCCGAAGTAAGCTTCAGATCGACCGAACCAACACCAAGAACACGCGCATGTGATCCATTCCCCATTAACAAGGATATAGTCCTGCCGACCTGATAAGAAGAAAACAGACCAATGTTAGCAGACACATGAATATTAGCCCCAGTGTCAACCCACCAATCAGGTGAGTGACAAACTGAAAGAACTGTAGGTAAATAATTACCGTACCCCGATGTTCCTCCATTGTCATCGCAAATGACCATGTTGGCGGACTTTGGTCTATACTTGCTCGTTTCATAGTATTTAGCATAATGCCCCTCGAGACCGCAAGTATAGCACCTGCCCTTGCCCTTGCTCAGCTGGTTCTTCTTCTTCTTAAAAGTGGTTGTTTGAGTGGCCTTAAGCTCCGGCTTTTTCTTGTTCTTCTTCTGGTGGAAGGCCTTGGAATTATTCTTCTGCATCAAATTTGCACTAGAAGATCCAACAATTCCTTTTCCACGAGTGTCCTTTGATCTCGCCTTCTCTTCAACATCAAGGGACCCAATGAGTTTAGAGACACTGAACACTTGCCTCTTGTGTTTCAGAGAAGTAGCAAAGTCCCTCCAAGAAGGCGGCAGTTTAGCAATCATGCTTCCAGCCACAAACTTGTCTCGCAAATCGCATTTAAAGCCCTTGAGCTCTTTAGCCAGCACCTGAAGTTCATGAGCTTGTTCCACTAATGGACAGTCATCGAGCATCCTGTAGTCGCAAAACTGTTCCATGACATACAGCCTACTGCAGGCATTAGAAGCACCGAACTTGGCCTCAAGCACATCCCACAGCGCTTTGCCAGTATCCAGTGATAGGTAGCTGTCCACAAGGTGATCAGCAAGAACACTAATTATAGCGCCTCGAAGCAAGTTGTCGGCCGCCTGAAAAGCTCTCTCATCATCTGTAGAGAGATTTTCAAGCTTCCCCTGTGCGACATAAAAGCAGTTCATGTAGATCAACCAAAGTGACAGCCTACTCTGCCATCTGTTGTAATGTGTTTCATCAAACACATGTGGTTTGAGCGCGCTTACAAAGCTAGCAGTTGAAAGCCTATCACAATTATAAGGTTTTTGGATTGTTAGAATTATAGGCATTTTTTGACATATTTTAATTCTAAATTTAAACATGTAAATCATGATAACAGTTAGTGATCTTATGATAACATGATATGTGCACGTGTTCAGGTTTAATCTCATATTAAACAAGAACAAAATAAAGAACCAAACGAGATTTAGATTATACCCTGAGATGGGACCACTGCCGGGGGCAGCGGGTGCGCCGTTACCAACTGGATTAGTCATACTTATCTGTTGGCATTGTTTGGTGTAGCCGTACAAAGTTGATGCAGTGATGAGGTGATGCAGTGCAATCCCTCGAACGGCACCAGGAAGTAGTGAAAGTAGTTGTACAGGCCACCTGGAAGAAGCCGAAGTCGAAGATGAGCAGTCGCGTGAAGATGCTCCCTGAAAACCTTATCATCTGGCTATCCCGAGTAGGATCTCCGGCCAGTCGAGGTTCCAGAGGCTCTGCTCTCGCTAGGACTGTGCGCTCAGTGCTAACGATGGGGAGGCAAGCGTTACAGCAGAAAGCAATGAGGGAGAAGAGAGAGGTCTCCTAAACAGGAGTACCTGAGAGGTTGTGTTGGTGTGTATCTCCGGAGAGGGGAGAGCCTCTTTATATAGGTGCCTAGGGGTGAAGGGGGAATGCATCTGGACACTCCGCAGGAAAGGCAAGTATCCCGCGGGGCAAATAAGACACGTCCCCGTGAGCGTTAAAGGTAAGCAACTGATTCTGCCATCAATCCTGTTGACATGTGGCAAGGTAAGCAATTGATTCTGCCACCAATCCCGTTGACAGGTGGCAAAACATTGATTCTGTCATCAATCCCATTGACAGGTGGCAAAACCGATATAGCTTCGCAACACATCACGTTCGTCCGTCCGTCCACACCGCACGCCACGCCACGCCATGCCCACGGCCTCGGCCCGGCGAGGCGAGCGAGCGCGCGTGCCCGTGTGGCATCCTGGTCTCGCTTTACCAACTTCACATAGGGTGCACCATGTATGCACCTAATAAGTTGGTTGAGATGCTCTCAACTACCAATTTGGTAGTAACCACTTTTAACTCCCTTGCAGTAATCGTGGGCCTTAAATATTTTAGATTTAATTAGAAATAAAATGGGCCAAGCCCAAATAAATCCAACAGAACATTTTCATGGATCTTTTCTCGAACTAACCATTTGAATATCTTCATCTGTCTCACATATATTAATGAATGTGAGCTTAGAAAATCAAATCCTGCAAAATACAAAAAACTATATCCTTGTTACAGTCGTAGCACATGCCATGACACACAGGGTGATTACATCTGCAAATGCAAATTTGGTTTCAAAGGAGATGGTAAGAATAACAAAGGATATCGGCTCATAGTTCCAGAATATGCAATCGCAATAGTCGGTGAGTATAGTTCAACAATTATCTGTCACCTCCCACTCCCAGGTCATTTTTAATCAGTATTTATTTCAATAAATAAAGACATTTAAACTTTGCTGCAAGCACTAGAACATAAAACATTTGTGCTGGCACAATGTTTTCAATATTCTTAAGAATATCAGACTCGCATGCCAGTTTAATAATGGTTATAACTTTGCAGTTATTTACGTTGTTATTAACTTTTGAATGAAATAACAAAAATATAGCTTATAGAAACCATAATCTCATCTTTTCCAAGCACTTGATAGAACATCATCTCAACAGAGGTTTAGAAAGTTTTTTAATTATTGGATTGATTAATGTCTTTCTAAGAAACAAATGGGAGGGGTTCCAATGGGTTAAGCACAGCCCATGCATGTTTGTAAAATCATTTATTCCTTTTTTTCAATATCATAGTAATTCACATGTTATCAGTGAGGATTTACATATGTCACCTCATCTCTTATGGCTTTCTATTCTAGCTATTGTCATTTTTTGGTAATATGTCATTAAGATACTTTGTACTTTTTTGTAGTCAAAGATGATATTTAGGTTGTAAATCAAATTCAATGGCTCAATATGGATCTTGTGTGTTTGGTTTTTTTAGGAACGTTTCTTGCTTCCGTCGGTGTATTTTTAGCAGTTATGGAGGTTAAGAGATGAAAGCATAAGAAATTCTTTGACAAAAATGGTGGTGAAATACTAAAGAGCATGGGCATTAACATCTTCACAGAGAGACAACTAAAGAAAATCACAAACCGCTACAGCACAGTAGCACACCCATTGGAGGAGGTGCCTTTGGAAAGGTATTCTTGGGAGCCATTGATGCTCCCCAACCAGTCGCGGTCAAGCGCTCTTGTGTGAAAGGCGAGGCGCTCCGTCAGGAGGACTTTGTGAATGAGATCACGATCCAGTTCCGGATCAGCCATGCTAACTTGGTGCAACTTGTTGGGTGCTGCCTAGAGACAGACATCCCCATGCTAGTATTTGAGTTTGTTCCCAATGGGAGCCTCTACAACGTGCTGCATGGCGCCAACAAGCCATTCAGTCTATCGCTGCTAGTGCGCCTGGACATCGCCATTGGTTCTGCAGAAGCTCTTGCTTACATGCACTCACATGGTGACCACAACCACGTCCACGGGGACGTCAAGTCCGGCAACATTCTCTTGGATGAGAACCTCAAGCCCAAGGTCTCTGACTTCAGGTCATCCAAGCTAGTATCCATCGCCATGCATGCCAACTGGTCCGTGGCAGGGGACATGAACTATATAGACCCAGTGTACATCAAGACGGACCGTTTCACAGTGTGTACAGCTTCGGCGTTGTGCTACTGGAGCTCATCACTGGGGAGACGGCCAAGTACGATGGGTGCAAGAGCCTCCCCATAGACTTTGTCATGTCCTGCAAGGACGAAGGGAAAAAGAAGAGGGATGTATGACAGAGACATATTATATGAAGATGACGCTCAATCGCACGTGTACATGGATTGCCTTGACAGGGTTAGAGAGCTCGCTACCAGATGTCTCAAGGAAGATGCGGAGGAGAGACCAACCGTGGGAGATGTGGTGGAGGAGCTTAAGGAAGTGAAGTCAGCAGCCTGTGCGGCGGGGTCGTATTCTGAAGAGTGTGTTGATCCAAACCTTCACGGTCAAGTTAAGCTAGCTTGCTAGCGACTTAGTACCCATGCATCCTTGTCATTTTCTAGCTGACTATATGAATTATGCATGACAACTTTGTGTCATATTTTCTTTTTCTTAAGTCAGTATGGTGCAATTTAGTAAGTTGTTGTACTACTATTTAAGAAAATCCTCACAACATGGAGATGTGAAATTTATTTTTTCTTTGTGTTGCTCATTATAAAAATTGTATAAATATTGTAGAATATGTTCAATGATGAAAGATCTGGACTATATATGTGACTAGCGCTCAGTCATCTTACTGTGTGGTGCAACAACATATGACTAACATATTGAGAAAAAAGTATTTGAAAAACAATAGTGATCATGTCGTGTCGGACTGGTGACATCAGTCTGTGCACTGGGGAGAGTCTGCATGACGCCCTTATTCATGGAATCATGGTGGCCGGCAGTTTTTTATAACTTGTTCAACTACTGACATTTACTCTTGGGAAATCAATCTCAGCTAGCTCCTAAACTTTTCATGAGTCTTCAGCAAGAGGGTGTCTCCACTGGTGGCTGAAGAGAAAAACATCCAAACTTCACATACAAGCCATAGTGGTTGTGGTTTTCAGACAGTATGTATCCTAAATACTAACCGTCTTTCTGGTTTAGGTACTGAACAATCTGTTTAGAAACACCTCTTCTATGAACATTTGAATAATGGGAACCAGCCTGTGCTTGAATTGGTTTCTTGCCGGTGATTGAACAATTGAGTTGGTTTCTTGCCGGTGCTTGAATTACTTAACCTTCCAAAATCTGTCACACAACTCATCGCATGAACAAATTCCAGACCCCTTTAAAGAGTTTAGAGGCTTAGCAGCATATGTAGATCTCTCCTTCAACAATCTCTCTGATACCATTCCTCACTTGCAAATTTTCTATCCATATAAAGTTGTTCACCTAGATGTGGCGTAATGCATGACATCTTATGAAAACCCATCTTAGTAAGAGTCGTCAGAGGTGCCTCTGATGTGAACCACATTGACGTATTTTGGAAATCCCCGTCACTGAAACCCGTCGTCGGTGATAGGGATTTCCAAAACGAATCACTGATAACCCATCATCGGTGATGGGGATTTCGAAAACACATCACTGACACTACGTGAGAACAGCAGATTAGTAACGGGCATAGATCGAAATTGGTAACGGGTATAGCACCCGTTACCCTTTTTGGGTTACTAATAATAGGTTAAATGTAACGGGCATTTGCCCGTTACCAATAACGAGTCAATGGTAACGGGCATAGACTGATGCCCGTTACCAATAACGAGTCATTGGTAACGGGCATAGACTGATGAATGTTACAATGAGTTGTAACGGGCATCAGTCTATGCCCATTACCAATGTGGATTTAAAAAACAAAAAAAGAAATTGTAAATAGTATTTTTCTTTATTTTACATACACAGTATACTCAATTCAAAGGTGTCCATACACAACATAGATACGCAGGAAGATTCAAGTTCACATTGAGCAATATATCTAACTATCTAAAGCATGTAATCTCTTACTGCATCTTTCCATGCATCTTTACAATGGTGATTCTGATGAGATCTGCAACCATGAATGGAAAAGAGGTATTTAATCACCGAGTGTCATCAAAACTTTAGCAAAAATATTAGATGCTTGGAAATTTGAGTGTCATTTTTTATTATAAGTAACTACATTGCAGTTATGAATGGTGCTGCACTACAACACATCACCTTTTGTGACGAATATCTTGTGACATCAGAGCCATTCGTCGTTATGGCAGTCTGTTTTGTGACGTTCTTTATTAGGTACTATAGTTTAATGACAAAATTGGGGCATTCGTCGCTATGACCAACTAGAAATCGTCACAAACGAATACAATTCTAAATTGTGACGAATTCTATTTTGTCGTAAATGGTAACCAACAAACGTCACAAATTTATGAAAAATTGAAAAAACAAAGACTCATCATAAAATTTATTTTCAAAGAAATAAGCACACATAATTTTTTATTTAATTAGCAATGACTAAAACTATTTTTCAGAAGTTACCTTACATAAACATTAATCCAAATATCAAAACTAGAAAAATAAGAGAGAAAAAGAGCTTAACCACTCAACTGCATAGTTGCATGCAGTGATTTTGGGTATTATCTCTTTTTATATTTGGGTTTTAATAATAAAAAAAATAGAGGAGAGCATCGATTCGAGCCTGGGTCTTAGCTTCACACGCGCGTCTTACCATTGTTAGTTGAATTGTGTTTCACTTTGGAGGAGAACATCGGCCCACATGGCCCAACAATTCTTGGCTGTCCATCACCGATTCTATGGACCTTCTCGTTCTCCCGTACTGCAAAATCAGCAGCAGAGTCCTGAACCCAACATCGCCGTCAGAAATCGATGTGCTTCTCGAACCCTAGCCAAGTAGCCATCCAAAATCCTTTCTCCTTCCTCGATGCGCCGCCATTTCTGGACCACCCTTCATCCCACCGGACGCCGAGTCCGCTACTCATCCCTCGCTTCCCGCTCTCGCAACCAGCTCGACGTGCTGCCCCGTGATGCCCCCAAATGCATGGGGGTCTGATTCACTAGGATCCAACGACAGGAGGGCGAGGCCTCCGCGTGGATCTCGGCACCAGCGGTCGCGGATCCGTCACGGCTACCGCCGGATCCATGGGCTCCATTGCCGAGGTGGAGGTTGCGTCGTCAGATGCGACCGGTCCACCGCGAGAACCTGCGAAGGAGGAGGTGGTGCTGCGCGGGGGCAGCCATGGGATGCACCGGTCTTGCCGCAGGGCCCTAAGGAGGAGGAGGAGGAAATGCTATTGCGCGGAATTGAGAGGAGCGAGGCACTCCATCACGGATGGAGGCCGGCGAGATGGACGACGCGCGGTGGCCGCCGCCTCCTATCCCCGTCATCGCCCTATGCTCGGCTGAGCTCCGCAAGCACCGGGGCCTTTCCTCTTCCTCCGGGGACGGCCGGCCGCCGGCGGGACGCAAGAAGCCCGGCCGCGCCTTCCGCACGGACTCTTCTCTCCATTCTCTCACGTCACGCTCCTCTTCCCTCGTCGGTAAGCAACACAGGCTTTCCTCGTCGCATTGTTCTGGGCCTAGGAGTCCGTTTTGTTCTAGGGGACAGTCTTGTTGTCGTGGCTGTGAGGAATCAAATCCAAATTCTACCGTCCTCTTGTGAAATCCAAATGGCCACTAAGCATAAAGTCTCGTGCTAGCTAATTATCTTAGTAAATCATTGTTCCTTCACATTTGCATATGAAGTTGCACGATTTTGATATATCACAACAAAGTACCCTGCTTTCTAAGTTATTTATAGAGCAGAAACAAGAACTTTGAGTTGGACTTCTAGTTAACTAAAACACACTCAACCAGAGCTAACAGATGGTGCTCCCAGGTGTGATATCTGCACCTTATGCAATTGTAAAGACATACATGTACTATCATTTCTTGAAATCCTTACAATTTTCATAAGCAAGCTTTTGAGTCTGCATACTGGTGGGCATTTGCAGAGAAAACTGACTTAAGAAATCAGCTGGAAAAGAATTGGTTACGGAATGAGTAGGCTAGAAAATGAATACTATGAGCCTGAAGGAACTCCCTCTGAAGTTTCTGTATGAAGTTCAGAGGGAGATGCTGCCAAAGTATATTGTTCTGGTAAGCTACTGGTCCTTGTATGCAATAACCTTTTTATTTATTTCGTGCAGCATACCAAGTTCATGTTCCATCTAGGCGATGTTGTAACTCATTAAGAAACCATGCTGTGTTATAATAGCCATTGCTTTGCGTTCATACAGAAGTAAAACAACCATTTCTTTCGATTGATTTTCTGTGGATATAATGCCTTTTCCAGTATATTTTCACCTAGAAAGAATCCATTTAATAAGACTGTAATCTTAAGTGTCGTATATAGTATGAGAGCGCCTGCCTGGTGTGCAACTGAGTTGATGAAATGCTTTTAGAATTCTTCTCTGTATGAACATATACTTTTGATTAGGACCAAAGTACCTGCCTCCTGTCCACTCTGCCTGCATGACCTTTTGTGAGAATTGGAATGCTGCCTCCTGTTCACTTGAAAAGAGCATAAGTGAGGGGTACTTCACAAGATTTTGTAGGTGTTTGCTGTAGCCAAGTCTCTACAAGGAAAAAAAAAAGAGTAATTATGTTTCTATGCACATACATTTTTGTGTGTGCTCTTCTTCATTGATTTCACTATTATGCCTCTGAAGTGCAGTGTATAGCCAATCAAACTGAATATTCTTGTAGGATTCATATTTTTTTCTTGTCTATTAACTCATAATGAGTACTCTGTACCATATGGTTCCTGTGCATATCCGATTTCTACTTCATTCCTCATTAACTGTGTACTGTTCTTTGATGTAGTTTATGTAGCATGTACTTTCTGCGTAGTTCTATGCTGGACTTTTATTCTTTTCTGCGTGTATGTAATTCTGCTGGACTTTTATGCTGCATTTAATATTCTTCCTGGTATGAATAATTTCATTTTAGTAATTGATAAAACACCTCATTGCTTATTTCATAATCTGTTTATTGCATCTTGTGGCCTTCCAGAACTGATTTTATAATCCATTTTGTTGTAGGGTATTGTGAAGCAGGTAGGGGACTAAGAACTCATAAGCTTCCTTCCAGATTTATGATCGATTAATCGCTCCTTGTTTAGTGATTTGGACCATTGACTTGGCAACTGTAGTTTTGGTATTGTATTTTGCTTGTGAATGTGCTTTGGTATTTATACCCTATTTGTACAACTGGGATTTTGTGAATGATGCTTTAACCAATTTGATGTTATTTTGGATCTGAATGTCTTCTGATTTGAGTGTGCCATGGGCTGCAATATTTTGTAGTGGGTTGAATAAGGAACGGGCTGTAACATGTGTAAAATAAAATGGCTGATATTTGTAAATTATAATGGCCTTCAATTGGGCGTAGCTCATAATAGCTTGCTCACTTATATTAATGGGCTTTGCAAATTCATTGGATATTTTGCGACGAATCAAAACGTCACAATTGATCTGCCACATAAGATCCTAATCATCGCCATGTCATATGAACAGAACATTTGGTGACGTTTTCTGTCCTACGTGGCACCTGCACAGGTATCCAGGGTCAAGGATTTGCGACATTTTTTGAGTTTAACAGTGACGAATACTAAGCGTCATAAATTAGTGACGATATAAGGATCGTCACAAATTTTACAACGAAAAAACATGTTTTCGTCACAGTATATCTTTTATGACACACTATAGGCGACGAACTGGTTTTCGTCACACGAATGTCACAAAATGCAAAATATGACAAAATTTACTGTTTTTGTGACATAAATAGAACGACGCCTATCCTAACGTCTCTTGTAGTGCTGGGAATTACTGAGTGTAACTAGCTAAAATATCTCAAGTTAACATTGAGTGATAAAGAACTATCCAAGGTATTTACTGGATGTCCAAAAAACCAATACTGAAAACTTTAGGTAAGAGGTATTTAATCATTGATCAGATCTGCAACCATGAGAAATACACATCCAAAGCTTCAAATGATTACTCAATCTAAAAGCATATATGTATCTATGTAAAATACACATCCAAAGCTTCCAGGCCTTTCTTTGTCAAGCTATAGTTTACCATGCATAATCTAAGTCATTCCAGCAAACCAATTTAATTATACAAACAGGGAATGCTTATATGCAGTGAGAGAACTTACCAATATATTTTCCTCTGACATTGACCTAGCATACAACCACATGATTGGACATCAGAAATAAGTTAGAAAAAAATAGCTCTGTTATTACTAAAAAAAAGATTGGAATTGTTGCAGCCACAGAAACCTAGTATATAGCAAAGCTGTTGCTCCATTTGTTAAAAACAACTGAAGCTTAGTATCTAGGAAAATTACAGTAGTTCTTAATAATGAACTGATCTGACAAGGGTAGAGTGGAAAGTAGAACAACATAATGTATTAATCTCTCCATGTCAAAGTTCTCCTCAGTTTGAAAGAAAAAAATGAATATAACCAATCACTCTCCTGACCTGAATGCAGTGCAGTACAGCTCCAATTTCGTGCATATTCAATACCAAATCTGATGGGGAACTTGGCCGGAACCTTAAATTTTCAGTGAGTTCAGACCAATAAAACACAAGCAACAAGCAACAAACAACATGATGTGTGTATGTGATATATATGGTTCTGGACTGCACAAGCAACAAGCAACAGTAGAGAAATACATTAGACTTTGAAGACAAGGAATGCACAAGCAACAATCTAAACTATAAGCAACGTATCTATCACTCAGAACCAACAATAGCAGCAAACAATATCAGAAATACTTTTGATTTGAATCTACAGATTAGAACTAACACCAACAGCAAGGGCAAACAAGCAGCGCATATATGGAAGTGTGCCCAATCTTTCCTTTCTGCAACGGAGAAGCAGCCAACGACGAGGAGCCTTGCGAGCCCCCGACTTGGAGCCTAGCGTAGATATCGCCTCCAAGATTCAAGATCCGTATATGAGAAAAGAGGAAGTTGAAACCAAAACCCTAGAGAAAGAAGTGAAATACGAACACTGGAAGCAGAGGAGACGGGGTAGAGGAGGGAGAGACTCACCGCAAACGAGGCCTGCTGGAAATGGACGGCTGCCGGCGAGGGTGGCGCGTGCACGTGCGGTGCGGGCAGGGGTAGCGCGCGCATTTGTGGGTCGAGGATGACGAGGACCGCCGGAAGTGACGCTGCTGAGGAGGCAACCGAGGAAGAGGTGGCAGCCGCGACGGCGGCAGCCACAAGGGAGGCCGTGACGGTGGTGGCGGCCCGCGACGCGACCGGTTACATTGAGCTCGGGGAAGTGCAGATCAGGTCGGTGATGCTCGATCTGTGCCTGGACATGCCAGATCGAGGCCCGGCGGCGCTCGATCTGCGCCCGGGGATGAGGAATCGACGCCGACGCTCGATCTACGCCTGGAGACACCAGGTCGAGGCCTGACGGTACTCGATCTGCGCCTGGGGATGAGGAATCGACGCCTACCGGCAACGGGGTGAGGCTACGGCGGCGGCCGGCAGGGTCGGGTGGGAGAGAGAGAGAGAGAGAGAGAGAGAGAGAGAGAGAGAGGAGACGAGAGGGAGGACAGGAGAGAGACCGACGAGGTCGGGTGGGGGCGAGCGGGAGGGGGAGGCCGGTGGAGGCCGCCTCGGGGGAGGGGGATGCCGGCGGAGGCAAAGGGGAGGGAGGCGCGGGCTCGCGGGCTTGCGGCGGCGGAGCGAGAGAGAGAGGAGAGGGAGGAGAGGAGACAGACGAGCGGGAACGAGCGGACGCGAGGAGGCAATTTAAGCAAATTGGATGATTTTTTCAGGTCCGGATGTGCGGTTGGAGTAATGGGCCTCGTTAAAGCCCGTTACCGGCTGACATTGGTAACGGGCAACATTCTATGTCCGTTACCACTGTGATATATTGGTAACGAGCATCATTGCTGCTGAGATTGGGCTGCGGTCTGGAGGCCTCATTGGTAACGGGCTTCAATAAAGTCCGTTACCTTTAAGATTTATGGTAACGGGCCACATGGGTCCGTTACCAATGCTGCGTTACCTATTTGAGGTTTTCACGTAGTGTGATAAGCATCGTCAATGACGCGTTTTGGAAATTTCCATCACTGATCAAGGTACATTAGTGATGGGAATTTCCTCATCACTGATATGAATGACCTGAGTGACGCAAAATTTTGCCTCACTAATTAGCTTCTGAAGTCATCACTAATATGCTATCTATAGAGAGGTGTTTTCTTAAACAACATGTTGCAATCATTGATAGTGAATGTTGCGCTATATGCTTCCCCACGTCTAGGATTTTCTCCATGTCTTCAGAAGTCCCACTCAAATATTAGGCACTTCTTAAAATATCTATTCCCAGATGTCGCAATAACATTCAGTTCTACCATTATCTGCATTTTCCTCGAGTCACACTCCAAGCAACGACATGAGCCATAGGTTACTTTTATACCATGACGTCAATATATAGTGCCATTAATAATTTTAGTTGCAGCAACCTATTGGGGACTGGGATCTTCAGAGAAGTGGTCAAGGGCCAACTGAGCAGCGGTTTGGTGGTTGCGGTAAAAGTTCAGACATTCACCTAGACATTCGCAATGCACATCGATGGGGCTCTAGGTGCTCGACGCTTTGCCCACAAGGAACACCGAGTCTGAGTGTTTCCCTGCGCTGCTGGCTTTCAGGTCCATTGATTATTTTTTGAATTTTTTATATATGAATACTGCCGATTTTGAAAAGACTTTATGTGCTTCTGCAGCTGATGGATTTGTGTGCTTGAACACTAACCACATCATCCACTAAATGAAGCTTCTTGTGTGTGGCGAAGTTCCAGTATGTACGTGTACATCAGGCTGGAATCACAGAACCTGGTTCTCAGTTTACTGGACATATGCACAAAGTGACGCTTGGTATTGCACTAATTCCAATATTATTGTAAGCTATGCCATCTCACCTTCAGTAAGAAATTATCTGAGGGTGGTGTTTTGGAACCTCATGAAGTGAGAATCTGCAGGATTTGGACGCTTTCCATTGATGACAGGACTGGTGCTCAGAAAGTATGATCACTACCGTGGATTCAATTTTCTAAAGCTCCAACGCAACAGAATGTGAGTTCTTGTACAAATTTATGTGGAAAAATTAAAATTCTTGTTAAGCTTACTCTGGGTTGTGGTTTAATTGTTTGAACTGGAAAGCACTTCAGGTTTTATATCCATAAGAAATGGACAATTGATTGACCTGCTGGTGGCCAGCAACAGGGACAGGGTAGCTGCCGGTCCAGTTCTGATTGGACACCTGCAAGAATACTTTGGAACTTTTGAACATGCCAATCCTACATGAAACCTACAGGTATCCACATGTACGTGCCCACCAATGCTACTAGAACAAGTCTTTTTGTTTATTCCTACCACTCGTTCATTATTGTTTTCCCTACTTTCTCCAGGATAATGCACACATAGCTTCCTACTTTTTCCAAGATAATAATGCACACATAGCTTTTGGCCGTGCAGCTAAGGCAAGGTGCGTGACCCAAGTATCCGGTCATCTCAAGTTATAGAAATGGCTATAAGATCGGTTGAGGTGAATCATTATAGACACCTACACAGACAAGACGATTAAACTTAAACAGATAAGCTCCAATGGCCGCTGCATGGCACTGTTAAGCATCTCGCTGTTTGCCCTACTACCTGTGTCTCTTCTTCTTCTTCTCTGACTCCAGCTCCATGCCTCCATTTCCTACAAATGGCAGTGAAGCGGACCTTGCAGCGCTCTACTGGCTTTCAAAGACCAGCTCTCCGATCCGCAGGGAATCCTTGCAAAAGCAGCTGGACGACCATTGTTCCCTACTATCGCAAAAGTAGCTGAATATTGTTCGTTGCTCTCCATAAGGTGATGAACTACTCAAAATGCCTAAAAGAGAAGCTTGTTGGGTGCTTGATGTTCAGATCCCTTATCCAGTTTTGATTGTGCAGCGCCTCTTGTAGTGATCGTTTTTTTCTCGAGATCTCAAAAATGCCAGGTGCCATGTCCACCGGCCTCTGTCGCTGTCAGTAGGTATGCCGCTTGGGAGGTCAGGACGGATTTAGCCAACCTCGATCGTCGCTTCGAGCGCTATCAGTAGGTATGCTGCTTGGGAGGTCAGGACGGATTTAGCCAAAGTCCTCGGCCAGAGGGCGGCCGGATCTTGGGGCAGGCGGCGGAGAATCGGCAAGGAAGCGCTCGAGAGCCTGATCTAAATCTGCAATTCGAGCCGAGTTGTTACGCGAGGAACTCACCGATGCAGAGGTCCAGGAGGCGGTTTGGAGGCAGGCCGGGGTTCAAGGGCAGCAAAGTAGCGTGGGCGGCGCTGGCTGGACCACCGGCTCCGGTGGGGTGGGCGGGGGTGGCTTGCGGGGTGGGGGCGGGCCATAGTGTGTTCCCACGCACCTTAGCACCGTCTCCGCAAGCACCGATAGCAGAAAATTAATGCTAGGCATTAGTACCAAACCCAACTGCTAGACCCAATGGGTGCATTTTAGTACCGGATGGGGACTCCACTCGGTACCGAAAGTGGCCTGTTAGTACCGGGTGGAGGCACCACCCGGTACTAATGTGTTGTGTGTGCCTCCACCTGGTACTAACATGCCACTTTTAGTACCGGGTGTTATTTTCACTCGGTATTGAGCCCTCCTCCGTGAAAGATCCCTTATCCTCTCCTCCCCATCTCTCTCTCCCCACTCTCTCTTATCTTCTACTCCCCATCTCTCTGCTTCTTCTTCCCAGAGTCGGCCGGGAAGCCGTGCTGGGGCCTCCGCGGCCGGTGCTCTAACAGGCCGCGGGCAGCGCGACCCCCGGCCGGCGCGGGCCCCGGCGCGCGGCGGTCCCCGGTGCAGGGGCGCGGCCACCGCTGCCGGGCCCGAGCTTGTGCCCGAGCCACTGCTGCTCAATTTTGGTTCGACTGACGTGCTTGCAGGCAATTGGCTGTTCCTTGCTTTCCATAAGAAGCTTACACTACATTTTCTTTGCAAATTTTGTAGCAATGGGAGAACTCAAAGAGGAGCCAGTCTCCAGTGCGCAGCTGGGTGCATTCTTTGCTGGCATGACAATAAGAGCTAATTCCTTTCCGGAGGCCACTCAATGGAGCGAGGGAGAGCGGCGTGCCATGAGCATATTTTGGCCACGTCTTGTGCAATTTTTTTCCTCCTAAATCAATCCGAGAATTTCTAAGCTTATCTCTTTTAAAATAAATAGTTAAATGCTATGACCCCAGCTGGCTCCACAAAATGATGCTTTGTTATTCTTGGTATTCATGCATACTCATCTTGTTTCTTCATCAATACTCATCGTGTTTATCTGCTCCTTGTCCAGGTCCCATCAACCACAACCGCAGTCAAACAGATCATTGCTGACCTGCTGCACTCGTGGAATGAATTGGAGGGCAACCGGATCGCTGGCTGATCGTCTTTCTGCCGGGTGAGTATGATGCCTTCAAACCACGGTAACCCCTCTTTCCTCAACCCAGCTAATAGCTCACTACTTCAAAAAACATTCGTAGGTGCGGCACAATTTTTTTTTAAATGCGGATGAGAATGTTGCCCACTCCAGCAAAATAAAGATGGCACTGTAGCAGTTCGCCCGCACGTGAAAATCTATTTTCAGGTGCGGGCCTTGGTGCCAACCGCACCTAGAAATGGCCACCATTTCTAGGGCCATTTCCAAGTGCGATTGGCCTCCATGCCCGCACCTGAAAAAAAAAATTGGTGCGGGTGATCCCCCGCCTGGACCTAAAAATCATAAGCCCAGGCAAATTAATTACAAATTGAGGTAATTATTACCGAATTCTATTTTATCTAAAACAATGAAAATAGATGAAAGAAACTCCTTGGCCTCATTCAAGGTTCTATGAACAATTGTACATGTCTCACACAAATAGTAATAATATCTTTTTTTTAGAACAAATAGTAATAATATCTAAAAGTGTTATGTTAATTCTAAAATTTGGCGTAGAATATTTGTATATATGCACAAGCTTCATAAGAAAATATAAATATATTTCATGGATTATGGACAATACATTGTGCACAAATAGAGACAGAAAGGACAATGTTTCGTATAACTCAAGGCACTCTTTGAAATTTGTGAAGTACTTAAAAAAAACTATCTTCTAAATCTCAATAAATGTTTTACGAGTAATAGACTACATGTCTATTGGTGTGTAGAAGTTTGAAGATTTTTTGAAGATCGAAATGGTATGATAATATAAACAATTTTTTAAAAAAGCAAAAAAGTATTTGTAGGGGCGGGTGCTTGCGTCACCCGCCCCTAAAGATCATTTGTAGGGGCGGGTGATGCCCCCCCCCCCCCCTCATGCATTTTTTTTCGCAAAAGGTGGAGGGGCCGGACCGCGCCGTATTTTTGCCTCGTTGGCCGAAAATGCGGTGTCCGTGTGAGCTAATAACGGGCCAGTTCGAGTGAAGCCACGGCATCCCGCTCGACGGGTTACGAAGAATAATACAAAAGAATAATACAAGTGAACGTGTAGTGCAGTGGAGAGGGTGGGTACGCGTGAGGCCTTAGGTCAGGGGTTTGAATCCCTGCAAACACATATTGGCAGATGTGTCCATAAATTCGACTACTTGTAGTAGGCGGCTGCTTGGAGTAAATATTTTTCTTTTTTCTCTTCTGTTTTCTATTTTTTATATTTTTTTGAAAATTGATTTCTAGGAACGGGTCATGGCTTCACCCGCTCCTAG
>CM014277.1:79094304-79109772 GCA_004135705.1 Alloteropsis semialata
CAACCTAAGCCTGGCTTTGCTATCACTATGCCAAGAGATTATAGGGGTCAGAAACTTGTTGTAGAGCAAGAAAGGAAGAAAAACCCCTATGAATATCAGCAACTTGAAAGCATGGACTATAGGTTTTGGAATGAATTTCATAGAGATTTCTATGTGACTGTCCTTAGAAGGAAGAACAAGGCCCCAATCAATGCTATGCAATGGGTAGATTGGCAGTACTATGAGTCCACAAATGATCCACATTTTGCTCAAGTTGTAGCTAAGTGCACTGAATTTGGTTTGTATGAGTTGATGGGGTTTAGGTACAATTGGAATGAGGAGATCATTGCTCAGTTTCATGCCAGTTATTATCATGAGCCCGAGGATAACTCCATTCACTGGACTACTGAGGGGATTCACTATAGCATTGATTATGTGAATTTCTCTAGGCTGTTGGGGCTTGGCTCTAAGGATAACATGAGGCCTTGCATTCATGAGGAGAAGAAACTCAAGCCTATTGATGTGCCCTATATGTTCTATAACCCAATCTTGGCTCATGAAGGAAAAAGCAACAATCTCTTGCCATATTTTCATCACCTCAACAACATGTTCAGGGTGACCATTGATCCCAAGAGTGGGGACTCCACAGGCCTTCATGCTAATGCTCCAAATCTGCTTCATCACATGGGTGAGCTCGATGTGCCTTTTTGCATCTTTGATTACATGTGGAATGAGTTGAAAAGAGCTACATATGATGCTAGAATTGGATTTCCTTATGCTGCCTATGTCATGTATATGATTGAGAAGGTCACCAAGATCACCTTTCCTAAGGATGTGATGCATGAGCCCTTACACCTAAGGCCTAGGCAAGGTGATGCCCCCCCACCCTCCCGTGGTGGTCCTTCTCCTATGCCTGTGCCATCCCGTGATTCTTATGTTGCACCATCAGCTGCACCTACTCCTGCAAGTGCTGCTCCCAGCTCATCTAGGCCCAAGAAAGGTTCTATGGTTAAGAAAGTGCTTAAGTCTATCTTTTGTTTGTGCAAGCAATTGGCTAAAGACACTAATGAGAACCGCCGGGACATAATTGAGATCAAGGGTCACTTAGGGCTGCCCACAGATCCCTATCATGAGATGCCTGACATTCCTGATCCGTTTGAAGAATGGGATGCCGAGGACAATGCCCCAGCTGATGTGCCAACCACTCCTCCTTTTACAGCACCACCATCCTATACTGATCAGTTTTACACTGCTCCTTCGTATGGTGCTCCTTCCTCTGCTGGTCCTAGCACCTCAGCTGGCCCCTCCAAAATTGTTGACTATGATGATGAAACTTCAGAGGAGGAGCCCCCAACCTATCATGAGCATGATGATGACGAGGAGGACGAGGACACGAGCGAGGAGGAACCTGAAGATGATGATGATTAGCTGCTGCTGGCTGCCACTTCATTCCCTTTTTGGTGCTTGATGCCAAAGGGGGAGTGAAATATCTATCTATTTCTGTAATGGACAAAGTTGTGTAATAACTTAAGTACTTGTGTGTGTGTAGTTCTTGGGGGCCTGAACTCTTGCTTGAATGCTTTGTGGTGAACTTGAACTGCTACTGCTTTCTTAGAATTAATCCTGTGACAATTTGTGAAAAATTGTGAATGCTTGATGTGCTGATTGTTGCCTGGCAGCAGGATTTTCGGAGTATCCGAAGAATTCTTCGGAGTGTCCGAACCTGTTCGGACACTCCGGACTTTTCTCCGGACACTCCGGACTTCCTGGCTGTTCTCTCTTCTCTGTTACAGAATGTTGTGCATAACTGTCATATGCATTGCTCTAGTATTTTTGGTACATATTCTTGAGTACTTGTTGTTGTTGGATACACATGTTGATCTCTTGTCACTCTTAATGTGCAAATTGACATTGTTATGGTCAATACTTGAATTCAACACAAATGCACATATTAAGGGGGAGTTCATTTACTGAAATTCACTATTGCTTAAATGATTATCTTGTAAAGGGTGTTGTCATCAATCACC
Source organism: Alloteropsis semialata (assembly GCA_004135705.1). Lineage (NCBI taxonomy): Eukaryota > Viridiplantae > Streptophyta > Magnoliopsida > Poales > Poaceae > Alloteropsis > Alloteropsis semialata. The sequence goes on from CM014277.1 coordinate 79,096,311, forward strand.
AAAAAGGGGGAGATTGAAAGTGCATCTATGATCCTCTTTGGTTTTGGTTGATTAATGACAACACGCTTTAGTATCTAATGTTTGCAATGAGGCTATGCACAGGTAACAGGTGAAATCAAAAGGAAACATTTGGTGAAACATGGCACTCAAAAAGGGAAATGAAAGCATGATTAAAGCGTACACGAAGATTAATTTTTATTCTCTTGAATATTGAGTTTAGGAAAACCGTACTATCAAGAGGGATGCCGAAAAACTAGCTTGGTGGTGACAAGGTGCTCAAAATATCATATAACTTATCCATGAGAGACACCTTGCACTTGCACTTCACTGGGAAATTAGTTTAGAGTGCTTTACCTGTGAAGTTTCGGAGGTTCCGGACATTTGTTCGGAGTGTCCGGACTTTGGTGTCTGGAGGAGGTGTTCTCCAGAAAGTTCGGAGACTCCGGAAAATTCTTCGGAGACTCCGGAACTTAACAGGTACAACGGCTATTTCGGCTGAACGGGTATTTATACCCCTCCGGTCCCCTCCTTTCCTCTCTCTCTGACTCCTTTTCGAACTGAAGCCTCCAAAGGCGATTTCCTTTCCCCTTTTCACTCCCTCTTGCTTCCCAAGGTAGATTTGGTGAGGGATTGAGTGAGGGATTGAGTGGAGTTCAAGAGATTGTGCTTGTGAGCTGATTCCCCATCATTTGAGCACCTCGGTCGCCTTCAAGCCGGTAAATCGCGTTCTTTACTCTTGGAGCTTCAAGCTCCTAGACGGCTAGGCGTCATTCAAGAGCAACCAATCCGCTGTGGTTGTCTTGAGAAGTTTGTATTACCCCTACAGCTGAGTAAGTTCTTCATTTGACCCTTGGGTTGATTGAAGAAGAGGAAAGTGGTTTGGTGGATAAACCCGCCCTTCGTGGGCTCCTCAACGGAGACGTAGGTTCCTTGTGTGGGACTGAACTCCGGGAATCAAATCCCTGTGTCACCTTGTGATTGTTTGTATCCTTGTGCTACTTGTTGCTATTGTGTTGGATTACAGTGCCTTCCACGATCTTCTTCTCCTCTACCAGCCGTTTCGATTTGCCCCCTCCAGATGTGTGAAGCACTCCAGATATCCTGGCAATGGGAATCTCCTCCTTCCTCATCTCTGGTGTCTCGGTCCTCTGCATCCGTGCGCCGATGCGACACCAATGAGGCAATCTGGCCAGGCCCTAGGGTGCAATTCCAATTCTCGTAGTCTTCGGCGAGATGATCTACTCCTCCCTAGTTTCACTATACCACAGCCCTACAATACCGTCACACGTGTGTCGCTATAAATAGGAAATTACCGATGGACTGTTGGTCGGTAAATGTCGCTAACCGACCATCCGTCGGTACTTTAGCTTATCTGGACCGACCATTGGTCGGTATATATATTTAGATATAGCGTTGAAAGGTCGGTCGCTATAACCTTGTATTTGCACATCTGTCGCTATATCTAGTCGGCCCATTGGTGAGTCCTTCTGCCACTTGGTTATGTGGGTCCCACGCGTGAGTTTTTAGTAGAAAGCAATCGTGATAAACTAGTTAGTTATGGTAAGGCAAACGTAAAACCTATTCTGAAATAAATAGTACAACTTGGATATATTTATTTATTGATAAATAGAAACAGAGAATACATTTTTATACATAAATAAAGAAACAGAAAAAAGAAAAAAATCTCAAAGAGTAGTAAAAAAAATTCAAACAGTAACCTTTTCGTAAAGGGGTATACGTCTAACCACTACGCTACTGCTGCAGATTTGTCAAATGATTCCGTTAATTTCAATTTAAATACTCTTTCGGGATACATGAACAGGCCTCTTTCTCGCACGCACCGGCCATTATCGCACACAAACTCGGCCCAGACGGCCCACCAGCCAGCCTGTTATGTCGAGCTGACCTAACCCTAGTTCCCTTCTCTAATTTCCCAGCCGCTGCCACTCTCTCTCGATCTCCCCCAAATTGCGCCGTCGCGCGCGCTCGCCTTCTCTGCCAAATCGCCGTCGCGTGCTCTCGCTCCGGAGTTCCTCGAAGGACCAAGCCGGTGGGAGCGGGCTCACCACCGCTGGTAGCCGTGGCGACAGCGCTCAAGATCCAGCTCAATAGCGCCGACATGAAGGAGAAGATGTGGCTGGAGGTTCGAAATCGCCCGTGTGTAAGAACCTTGTGCCTGTGCTCTCGCTCTCCCTTCTCCCTGCTCTCGATTTGTTCTTCGTTGCTTCCTCACCCATGGGAACCTGGTTAGTTCAGGGCTCTCTGCTTCTTCAGTTTTCGCCTTCAGATCCAGTGATTATGTGCAGATGGGAGGCTCCTTCAGATCCAGCGAATGTACCCCAGGCATGCACTTGCTCTCCCAGCACCACCACCATCCCCAGCGATGAGAATTTGGTGCACCAATTGTTTCTGGATGGATCCTTTTATCAGGGTGCAGGTTGCTTTTTTTCATAATAGATTTGATTTACCATGTTGGGAAGTGTCTACTGGTATTCAGTCTTTTAGTCATTCTGTCGAACTGACATTTCTGGTGAAGTAATGGATCTGCTCCAACTGTGTAAAAGACGAAACATTTCTGGTGAAGTATCCTTTCTTCTTGTGATTTTTACCTTGTCTTTGCAATACTACCCTTTTCAGCAAAAGATAGATGACAGACAAGATAAGGAATTTTTTGGAGTGATTTCAGAGTTGAAGAAAAGATTACATAATTAGAAATCTAGTATTTATAGTATTTTGATTTGTATGCTTTAAATATTTGAATTGCAATTGACAATTGAAAACTGCATAAGGCACTAAATCAACTGGGAATTCGATTTGTATGCTTCTACAAGTTGCTGGCTAGGAGCTGCAGCATATCAAATTAAATTCTTTTGTTTTCTCACTCAAAAACAGGTCTATGTCTTAATTGTGCAAGTCCATAACTATCAATTGTTGGATGCAATGGCATCTTAATTCCTAAGGTATGTTAACTGTACTTGTTTTGGTTGTTTACATATTCTGCTCATCCTGCAGCTGTACAGCTGCTTGTACCTGGAGTCAAAAAGGCAAAGTTAAAAGACTTTTTTCCCTCCAAAACATGAGAGACACTATTATGCTTAGTTAGTTACTGCTGTAATGGATAATCCACGGAAATGACCAATCTTAACATTGATGAACTCTACCACATTTGTTTTTCACTGTGTGCATCTTATATTACACTCTGTAGTCCCATTGCACTTGTATTCAATATTCCAACATGTATATGCATATATGCAATAGTATCATAGAGTTTTTACCTTGATTGCAGCAGCAGCAAACCTGTTTTTTTAGATAATTCCGCCTGTCTCATCTCTTAAAAGATGTACAAACAGATTTAATGCATGATTGGCTTTTCAGATATTTCAAGCATCAAGAGACAATTTGCAATGCCCAAGTAGGACTGGATATCTGCTGCACAACTGCCAACATGGCCAAACATGGATGCTCAATCATGTTGACACCAAGGAAATCAACAAAGTGCTCATGGATGCTATTTTGTCTTGCACTATTTCTGTTGATACAACACTTTGTAATTCAAACATGTGATCTATGCAGTAGAGTTTTGAACTTCGATGTGCAAGATAAACTTGTGATATGTGCAAGTCATGTGTCCTGTGCAAGCCAAACTTAATGGCATGTGTAGATACTTGTCTTATCGTGTACAAGTACAAATATTATTGATTGCTTAAATCACAATTGTGAGTTGTGTTAGCCAGCCCATTATGTGTTTGATCTTAAATGTGAGCTTGTATGGTCATTTTTTAAATGAATGATATTATATGATTAATATGGGATTAATACTGTATGGCTACTTAGCGTTGGATAGATGGTCGGTAAAAGGTGATTATATCCTCGAACAGTTGGTCGGTAAAACTAGCAACAAATCCGTCTGACCATCGGTCGGTATAGAGAGGTCGGTCGGTAAAACTTTATACCGACGCCACTTACAACGTGAGATAGGTGGAGTCGGTATAAGTCTATACCGACGGATGGTTGGTCGGTATAACAACTTATACCGACCTTTGCAAAGTCGGTGATTTGGGGCTGTGGTATAGTGTTTCCAGCCATGGCAGTACGATCTGTTGCTCTCTGATGTGTTTGTTTTTGTTTGGAACTTGGGATTGAAGTGTTCAATCAAACTGACTATGGCTGAGTGTGGTTAGTTTGTTTGTTGTTTCTAATCTCATTTGATTTCTTTTCTAAAACATGGATGATTTCTTCTCCATCTATTGTGACTTCCACGGTTTGGATTGACTTCGTTTGTTTAATCACATAGTAGAACAATTTTCTCTTCTATCTAATGCATGTATGAGAATTTCGTTTGATTTTACTAGGTTAATTTCCCACAAATGAATCAGCTTTTGATGAGCGTTTTTTTCTGATTACTGAGTGACTGAACCAAACGTTGTATCGGAATTGCTTTTTGTTACATAGCTAAACCAAACAAATCCTTCTTTCGTCAGTTCCCTTTACATTACCCCTGTATTCTGTTACCGTTTGTGTTAACGGAGACGAACCAAACACTACCACAGTAGCAAGGAGGCAAAGGAGGTAAAAGGCAAGAGAAGTTCGCTGCAGTTAACGGTGTTCTTGTACAGAAAAAGCAAAAATCATTATATTACAATGTTAAGTTGAGGGTACTCAATCAATATGGATCAGTCACTGCTGTCCCCGATGCTGATTTAGCAAAATTATTTTTTATCTTCTTCAGTTTCACCACCACACCTCTCATCGTCATCCTTTCTTCAGGAGAGCCACTTGAGCAGAGCAAACCCAACTCAATTATTGGCAGAAGAAATGCATTCAGATCAAAGATAGAAGAAGCATCTTGCAGGAGCAGATCATCCATAACGGAGGTAATCTTGGTTGGAAATGCTTGGTGAACCCACTGTCTGATGCTCAGATCTCCAATGAACATAGGATCTGTGGGTCTCTTCCCTGTGAAGACTTCAAGTAGCATGATTCCATAGCTGAACACATCACTCTTGCACGATGCCTTCCCAAAGGATCCATACTCTGCCCAAACATTTCAGAACACAAATTCAACCATCACTTAACCATGATATATTCCAATCAGTGGTAATATGAAAAAACTATAAATTAAGAAATAATACACAAGCTAGAACCTGGTGCCATGTACCCAAGTGTTCCAGGCATGCTTGCCGTGGTCGTGGACATGTCATCGCCCAACAGCAATTTTGCAATGCCGAAGTCTGCCACATGCGCCACCATTTCCTCATCAAATAACACATTGCTAGGCTTCAAGTCACAGTGTAGGACCACCTCGTGATGCTCATGGTGCAGATACTCTAGGGCCATAGACACCTCTAGCATGATATCCAGCCTCTTGAGGAATCCTATGTGCCGCCTGTCTCCAAAGTGTAGAAGCATATCTAAGCTACCATTTGGCATGTACTCTAGCACCAATGCTTTAAAGTCCATGTTGGAACTAGTATTCAATATCTTTATCAGGTTTCGGTGCCGAGTGGCGCGAAGCACAAGACACTCGTTATCGAAGCTTCGAATGGCCTGCTCCATCTGCATATCAAGAACTTTTATAGCAACAACCGCACCATTGCTCAGTTGGCCCTTATAAACCTTTCCAGAGTTCCCAGTCCCCAGAAGATTGTTACCACTAAAATTATCCGTTGCAAAAATGAGCTCCTGGTAGGGCACTAATCTATGGCTTATGATATCGTCTAGATATCGGACAGAAGTTGGAACCTCTCCCTTGTTCTTTTGTTTCCGTCTTGTAATTAGAAAGGCACAAAGAACAATAGAAGCAAATACTATGATGCTGGCAGCAGACAACAGAAATTTTAGGAACTGTCTATTATGAGAGTGAGGTTTCTCAAGACATTGACAAAATCCTAGATGGGGGGCACCGCACAGCCCAGCATTTCCAATCAAAGACCAGGAAGTGATGTTCGAGAAAATACCGCCATATGGTATTTTGCCTTCTAGCTTATTGAAGGAGAGATTCAATATTGTCAAGTCAGTGAAATTGGCAAGGAACTTTGGGATGGTGCCAGATAGATTGTTGGAGGAGAGATCCAATACCGCTAAGCTTGTCAGCTCTTGGAATGAGTCAGGGATCGTGCCTTCAAATGAGTTGTTATATAGATATAGATGAGTGAGCATCCTAAGTTGGCCAAATGATTCTGGTATGCTTCCAACCAGGATGTTAAAAGAGAGAGCAACATTAACGACTTGTTTTAGCCCACCAACATCATCTGGTAGTGAGCCAGAAAAGGAATTGTTACGAAGACCTAGTTCAATAATTTTCTCAAGGTGGAACAAGCTAGATGGTATTGTTGAATTGAACTGGTTATTGGACAACCAGATGTATTCTAGCATGGTAAGATTTCCTATGCTGGTTGGTATGGGTCCAACGAATTTATTTGCATGGAGAAGCAACCTTTGTAAGCTCTTGAGCATACCAATTTGTGTCGGTATAGGGCCTGACATGTAATTGCTGGAGACATCAAACACTGCAAGATTTTGCATCTGTGTGATATAGTCAGGGATTTCTCCCGTGAGTAGGTTGTTACGTAGATAAATCCATTGAAGATTGCTTGAGTTTGACAATGTTGATGGAAGTTTACCTGACAGGTTGTTGTAACCTGCATGAAAATCGAGTAAATTTGTAGATAAGTTTCCCACGACCTCGGGGAGTTGTCCAGTGAAAGAATTGCAATGTAAGTGAAGGATCTGGAGATGATTACAGTCGGAAAGGAAAGACAGGAAATCAAGATTCCCTGTTAAATTATTCCATATTGTAGTTTAAGCAAATTCAAAGGTCGGATGTTCCCAAGTGTTACTGGCACCGTTCCAAATAATGAATTAAAACCCAGATCGAGGAAAGAAAGTTCTGATAAATTGCCCAGAGAAGCTGGAATTGGACTTGTAAGATGATTGAATCCAAGACTCAGGTGCCAGAGTTCTCGCATACGGCCTAATTCTGTTGGAAGCTGTCCTGTGAGGTTACAGTGAGAGATGTCCAGTAAACCAAGGCCGGTGAGATTGCTAAGAGCAGCTGGTATAGAACCAATGATAGGATTCCCACCCAAGTAGAGATAAGTAAGATTCGGCAGCTGAGCCAACCATGTGGGCACAACATCGATAAAATAGTTGCATGACAAAGAGAGCAATTGCAGGTGTTTGCAAGCTGCAAACCCTGATGGAATCTGACCAAAAAAGTTATTCCAACTAAGGGAAAACTCTCATAGCATAGGAAGATTAAAACTTTGATTATTGTTTGGAATCCGCCCAGTTAAATTGTTAGTGTAGAGTGTGACTCTTTGCAGCCTAGACATGTTGTAGATAGCCAGGGGTACTATGCCCGTGAGTTGATTCACCGGCAGGTGCAAGAACTCCAACATGGGTAGGGAGGTCACACTGTTTGGTATTGGACCTGATAGACTATTGTTTCCCAAGTTGATGTATCTTAGTGCTTGCGTGTTATTGAAAAGATAGGGCGGTATGTGCCCCGTGAGCACATTATGACATAGGTTAAGATCCCTGAGTTGTGTGAGGTTACCTAAGGTAATAGGAATGGCACCTGAGAGTCCATTGCCTCCAAGAAGTAGAACCCTAAGCCGACGTAGCTTACCAAGATCGGCAGGGATGGAACCGATGAGGTCAGTGTATGTGAGGTTCAGCAGGGACAGGAAAGAAAGATTACCGAGGTGTGGACTGAGAGCTCCTTGGAGCGGGATGTCAGGCAATGATAGAGAGATGACCCGCTGCCGGCGGCGGCCGCACGAGACGCCAACCCAGCTACAGAAGGACACGTTGATCGTCCAGCTGCTGGCAAGGATGCCGAGCGGATCGGAGAGCTGGTCTTTGAAAGCCAGCAGCGTTGTGAGGTCCGTGTCGCTGCCATTGCTGGGAGCCAGACTACTTGGGCTAAGAGAAGCAGCAGAAGCGGCGGCAGCGTCATCAATGGCTGAGAGCAGCAGGAGTGCAAACAGTGCTCGCACCACTGAACAGCGTACAGCAACCATTTTGATGTGAGTGACAGGAGCGCAGGGTGTACGCTTATAGATATCTCTTTATATATACATGCAGCTAGAACCCAATTACTACGTTCGGTAGGTGTGGTGGGTGTCTCTGTCTTGAACAAATTCCTTGGACTTGTGGAGACTTTGAACACGCGTTCACTTCCTCACCTGGCACCTGCTGCACGGCAGAAAAGTCGGTAGGGACCGGAGGTGCGTCTTCGCCAGTCTCCTCTGCTGATTTTGTTCAGACTGCAACTAGTATTTCACCTTTATTCGTTTGGCCGTCCATCTCTGTGGGTAGCTCCGAGAAAGAAATACATGGTGGTTTCAGCGTCGGAGATCACGACCAGCAGCAGAAGATAGCTTTAATGTGCTGTGCATTCTGCAGGAGCTGTCACCACGTTTTGTGCGGAGGAATGAAGCTTACGTTTTTGCTGTCACAAAACTCAACAAACTGTGTATGCATGTCTCAGCTCTAAGGAGGACTAAAACGTACACATAAAAAAGAGGGAATGGATTATACTGACCGACATAACAAGGACTGCCCGAACACGTTAGAGTAGCAATTCTTTTACAGGGAAAAAAGCCAAAAGGCACAGTCGGACCAGACTATCAAGTTTGACATGTTCCGGATTATATACCATTATACAGATTTCGACATACAGCAACCAACAAGTCAAATAATATATTTTTTTCTCTTTTGAGACGGACAAATGAACATTTAATTTGTTAAAGGCAAATGTTGCCGCAGGATACGAAACTTATGCGGTACATGCCATTTCACCCCCGAACTTTATATAATTCCATAGATACTATAGGTAATATTACAAAAGTCGTTATAGTCATAGAGCACCGTGGAGATTATAATATTCACTAAATGACTCGAAAAAAGGGTTGAGGTATGAAAAGCTCTTTTGCCCTTTTATGGAAGTGGAGTTCACATTAAAAAAAATCATTATCTGATTTGGAAAGAGGAAGGAGGTATGAAAAGTCTTTTTTGCCTTTTATTGAAGTGGAGTTCACATATATATCAGTTCTTGCTTTGTCCCCTCGTTCTTTAATTTGATGCGTAGAAAATATCAAGAAAGCAAGATCTTCTGGTGTCACATTTTCCTAGATTTATTCCAGGATTTAACCGGTGCTATTCTTTCAGTGGTAGGCGACGTGCCTGTCGACAGCAAGACGCCTATAGTGACTTCGATAATCTCAAGATCGGAACAGTCGGCCCAGTCTCTCAGAGGTGCTCATAGGCGTAGGGTTTGCGTACGTGTAATCATGGCGGTGAGTGTGCGTGCGTGTGTGAGTGTCTGCGTTTGTACTGGTGTTTTGCAAAAAAAAAGTTCGTGATGAAGTTACTGATAGGAAGAGTTAACTAGGAACTTAATTATTAGATTCTATAAGACTTAGTGAGTTTTGAGTTTAAACTGGCCCCCTCTAGAATTATCTTCAAGCTCCACCACTCACTACAGCACATATGACCTTCAATGACAAAATCCTCATGACGAGAGACCTATTTGTCACTAAATAATTTCATTTATGACGTTTTGTATGAGTCAGTGTAACTTAGTGACGAAAATATGGTACGCGTCATCGATGCCAATTAGAAATCGTCATAACCTATTTTAGTGCCATATTTGTGACGAAGTTCATGACGATACAGATCGTCATAATTGTTTTTGTATTTTAAAATGTTTATATCATCCTTGTTGGCAAGCATGGCCGCCTGCACTTTGTATGTGGGTCCCATATGTGAGTTGTAGTAAAAGCAAACACAATCTACTAGTTAGTTATGGTAAAGAAATGCAAAATCTATTCCAACATAAATAGGATAACTTGGATATATTTTTCTCAACTTTATATGAATTTATTTAAAAAAGTTCATATATTTATATTGTCTACAATATATGCGAAGGAGTCATAAAAATGTCGATGAAAAGAAAATGAAAAAATGGGGCAAGGAAGAATAGAACCTGTGACATTACTCTTGGAATTCTTTTTCTGTTTTTTCTTCTGTCATTTTTGCATATCCAGGGGCAACAGCTCAAGGATGACAACAAGATTGGCTTGCTTGTTGTAAATGTGTCTCCTTTCTAGGATGGATTACAGGAGACGCTTGTTACTTGTTAGGCTGCCCCGTCTCTACCGTCGGACCCGAAATTTTTATTGAATCCGTCTCTCAGATTTGCTGTGCATCCGTGAGAGCGCCCGCCTGCTGCGCGCGTTTGACGCCGGGTAAGGGAGATCCGACGGCGGCGCAGCTTCCTCTCCCTCACCGCGGCCTCCTCCGGCAGCAGCAGCGCTACTCCCTCTCCTCCTCCGACGGCCGCACTCCTCTCCTCCGGATCGGCGGCGACGCAGCTTCCTCTCCCTCAATGCGGCCTCTTCCGGCAGCAGCGGCGTTCCTCCCTCTCCTCCTCCGACGGCCACGCTCCTCTTCTGCGGATCCGATGGCGGCGCGCATGGCCTACTTCCTCTCCGGCGGCGGCGCATGACCTACTTCCTCTCCGGCGGCGGCGCATGGCCTACGTCCTCCCCACAGATTGATTGGTATGTAGGCTCCAGAATCCCCTTCCTTTCAATACGTTCAATATGAGGAGCCGTACCCTAGGGTTGATTCGATCTGTGAATATTGGGGAACTAATTTGTTTAGAATTTGCTTTGCTCAGTGCTCAATGCTCTGTCCCTTAAGTCTGTGAATCTGCATAAGAACTACAGTGCACTGAATCTATATTGCCCTGTATATGACTGTAAAGAGTAAACTGACAATTAACATAGCAAGTTTTTTTTTTTGGCGACAAATTAACATAGCAAGTTGGTGAGAATAGAAGACTGTTTTGCTCTAGTAGCAAGGGGAGATTATTTACATTCTGTCAAAACGTTTCATTAGTGTATTCTTGAATGAATTTTATTCCTGCACATTCATTCAGATTTGCTAAACGATTCCCCCCCTGTGTTCTATATATAGAAATATGCACTTATGTGGTAGAAGTTCTCTTCAAAAGAAATGCTACTGAAAGATCTGCTAAACGATGCCCCCCCTGTGTTCTATATATATATAGCTATGATAATTGCAATTGCGACCACTACAGTCTTGTTGCGTGAAAGATCGTGTAAGACATATGACGCGTACACACGTAGATGAATTGCATCTAATAAACAAAAACAGCAGACATTAAAAAAAAGAACAAAATACCCTTTGGTACCGGTTGGTGTTACCAACCGGTACCAATGGCCCTCATTGGTACCGGTTCTAAACCCGGTACCAAAAACCGAGCCCTTTAGTCTCGGTTGCGCGGTACCGGTTCCAGAACCGGTACCAAAGGGCCTCTGGACCCGGTACTGATGAAGGCTTTTCCAGTAGTGTACATAGCCCAACATTGCCCATCAAGGATTGCGACAAGCCAGGGTATCCTTGTGAGGTTGAGCAAGGAGAGGAACGAGAGATTACCGAGGTGTGGGCTAAGCTCGATCTACTTCAAAGGGTACATCAAGGCCAGCTCGGTAACGCGCTTGCCGGCGGCAGCTGCAGGAGACGACAACCCAGCGACAAGGCCTTAGGGGAATTACTATAGACAGCTGCACTGCACTCGTAGCTTCCCATAACCATAAATAGGCAGTACACGGATGGAACAGATGACTAAACAGACTCGCTCCAATGGCGGCTGCATTGTTGACCATCTCACTCTGCCCCTACTACCTGGTCCTCGTGTCGCTGCTGCTGCTTCTTCTCCGACCAATGGCAGTGACATGGACCTTGCCGCACTGCTGGCTTTCAAAGGCCAGCTCTTCGATCCTCGGGACATCCTTGCAAGCAGCTGGATAACTAATATGTCCTGTTTGGAGGGGAATAGAGGGGATTGGAGTGGAGCAATTTCCACTACAAGTCAAAATCTTCCTCAATCCCCTTCAACCACTACCAGAAAACCTCTCATCGGTCACGGTTCGTAACCCTCTTAGGTACCGGTTCTGGAACCGGTACCGCGAAGCCGTGACTAAAGGGGGGCGGCCTTTGGTACCGGGTCGAGACCCGGTACCAAAGGGAGCCTTTGGTACCGGTTGGTAACACCAACCGGTACCAAAGGACCCCCCCGCGTAGGCGTTCGGGGGAGGGCCTTTGGTACCGGTTGGTGTTACCAACCGGTACCAAAGGCTCTTTTGGTTATTTTTTTTTTTAAATGTTTGATATTTGGGTTAGTTATATACAAATCTACGCGTCTACGTGTCTGCTCGTCATATGTCATATGTCGTACACGATCTTTCACGCAATAAGATTGAAGTCGTCGCAATTGTCAATTGATTTTGACCCAACTTTGATTGCATTTTTTTCGAACATTTACATATAAACATTTGAGATCGGCCAATACAAAAGTTAGAGCATTTAAAAGTTATTTACAATTTACGAGCTGCACTGGAAGAAGGAGCAGAAAGGGAGTCCAAAAGAGCGATTTCGGTTCCGTCATGGTGGTACTCTCCCAGCGGACTTATAACTTGGTCCATAATGAATCCAAATAGTTGGTCCGCAATAGCTTTTGCTGTTTCTCTCATTGGGAGCACTTCATGGTAAAACATCCTCTGCATTAATCACAAATGACAACATTCATTCATATAATAAATAAATTTTGCATGTAATCATTTCTAAACAAGTAACTAATAATCATTAATTCATATAATAAATAAATTTTGCATGTAATTATAAAATATCCTAACAAATTCATTTCTAAACAATAACTAATAATCATTTCAAAACAATAACTAATAATCATTTCTAAACAATAATCAATAACTAATAATCATTTCTAACCAAGTAACAAAGGTTACATGAAATAACAAAGTTTACATGAATTAACAAAGTATACATGAAATAACAAAGTATAATAAATATATTCATAATAAATATACACTAATAATCATATTTCCATATACACTAATAATCTAATGTCCATATACACTAATAATCATATTTCCATATACACTAATAATCATATTTCCATATACACTAGTAATCTAATGTCCATATACACTAGTAATCTTATTTCAATATACACTAATAATCTTATTTCAATATACACTAATAATCTAATTTTCATATACACTAATATTTCCATACTAATAATCTAATTTCCATATACACTAATAATCTATTTTCCATACACACTAATAATCTAATTTCTATATACACTAATAATCTAATTCATACCATGAGTTCTGTTTGAGTCACTTTTGTGTGAGAAGCATAGGTATGGATCCACTGGCAGACGTAGTATCCGCATAGATTCGTCCCTGCTTCCTGTCTGGCAAACTGATAGTGGAGAAGAATAAAGTTAGACATAACAACTATATATTAGTGTGATTTTACGAGATATGCGGGTACACCAGCCACGTACCGGAAAGTCCGTCCTCACATGCAGTTGTTGTTTGAAATTTCCTTTATGTTTCGCACG
>CM014277.1:79110772-79130966 GCA_004135705.1 Alloteropsis semialata
TAGACATTTGAGATTTTGGTCGACGGAATGAATTGAGATGATAGAGAATTAGTTAGTACCTTTGAAAATTAGTTAACACAGTACAGTGCTGCAGGCCACTTATCTGCAAATGTGGGTGGGAGATGTAACCATTTTTTTGTCGCTCCAGCTCGTTAACATAAAGCTGGTGAGCAGTGCCACTAGCCTGTGAATATAATTATATTTGCAGTGGCATTGGGGGAGCCGCAGATTCAAATAACTAGAAAAAAGAAATGGAAGAAAGCCGAAAATAATATTGGTGCAATAGTTTCTCGATCTCGAGGGGAAGACTTGACCTAGATCTGCGCGTTACGTTTGAGCAAATTAAATATGTGCATGCCACTGATGCCGATACTGATTCAATGAATTTATATCAACTCGATTTAAAACTTTGAATTTAATAAAATTTCTCTTATCGAAAAAAATGCCATTGATGCCAACAAAAGAAACAATAAACCTTCACAAAGCACAAAAAATAAGTTAACCATGAATACTTGCAGCGGATGTAACGGTCAAGCAGCTACCATCGAAAATATTAAATTTGCATCGGTTGATTGGTGTGTTGCATTGGAGTAGTGGCTTGGCGTTTGGAGTGATGCAACATTTTTTTGGCTTGGTGTAGGGTTGTTGAATTTGTTGTTTTCGTATTTGTTGTATTGCTCAATTTGAGCTTTCATCTTCTATTTAATATAGTCGGCAACTCTTCTGCTGGTTCATTTCAAAAAAGAGAGTGTATGCGTGGTAATTGTGATGGTCTCTCACGCCTCGGGGGCATCGCATAGAGCATCAGATTAGATGTGGCTGCTTGGTTGAAACTCTGCAGAAACAGGGAGCAACGGTGAGTTCTCAACTACTGATTCAGTTTTTTGTACTATTTGAAACTTGGGCATGTCTAAACAGATCGAGCTACACCGGCTAGCAGGGATTGATGTTGGTATGTGTTGACAAACAAAATTGGCACAGATCAAGGTAGACCGGTCAGACTGGTTTGCCTGACCGGTTTGACCGGTCCAAGACCAGATGGTCCAGTGTTTTGAGGATTGCAGCAATTGGCAGAGCATGATCGTTTGTTGCGGTGCTTGGGACACTACGCCGGAAATCTATATTAGTGACACGCGTAATTGTACTTTAGTGACGGACAATGCTCGTGTCACTAAATTTGCGTCAATATTATAGGTCCGTCACTAATTACAAATTAACGTCCGTCACTAATATGTGTCTAGTAGCGACGGAATGTTAAATTCGCGTCACTGTAGGCACTTATCAGTGACACGCCATTTGAAAAACGTGTCACTGAATAGAGAAAACTAGTGACACGTTATTCTACCCGTGTCACTAAAGTGAGACAGTAGTAACGGGTTACTTAGAGTAACGTGTCACTAAAGTGATAAAATAGTGACACGTTAATTATAGAAACGTGTCACTGAAGTGTGATAGTAGTGACATGTTAGTTATAGAGGCGTGTCACAAATTTGAGATAATGTGACACGTTAATTATAGTAACATGTCACTGAAGTGATATAATAGTGACACGTTAGTTACAGAAATGTGTCACTAAGTGAGATAATAGTGACACATTAGTCAATACAGAAGTGTCACAAATTTGAGATTGTAGTGACGCGTTAGGTATAAAACATGTCACTACATTGAGATAAATAGGGACCCGTTAATTATTGAAACATGTCAATACTAATGGATAGTAGTGACGAGTTTTAAAATAAAGTGTCACTAAACTGAGATAAATACTACAAATTCATAATGAAAACGTGTCACCAATAAGGCCAGTAGTGACATTTCTTTGAAAACGTATCACTAGATCAAGCCTCACAGTAGACACCACAACAGCAAAATACTGCTTTCACAAACCATAGCCATCATAGGAACAAGAGTTCATAGCTAACAGCAGCAGCCATACAAATTTGCCATGTTGGCATACAAACTATTTGATAGCCATCACAGGAACAAGTTCATAGCTAACAACAGTAAACCAAGTTCATAGCTAACAACAGCAGCCATACACCAAGTTCAGAAAAGCTATTTAATAACCATCACAAGAACAAGTTCAGAAGAAATCTGGGTTGGGGCAGTGGAACTCTCCTTTCTTGTCGATGACCTGGGACACTAAGAAATCGGCGAACTCTTCTTGAATGCAACACAACGTGCTATCATCAAGGGGTTCGATGGGCACTTCGAAGTCCTGTGTATCAGCAAAAAAGAGAAATACCATTAGTAGATAATAAACAACATTTATTAACCAGGAAGTATCAAGGAGAAACACCAAAACTGAAATCAGATCCAGTGTTGGAAGCAATATCATACAGGTTAATTCACAGGACTCAAGCTAGTCTTATCTTTTTCATGCCATTTTGCTGGAAAATCTGTTGTTGAATACAAAGCTTCTGCTATTTATATTAGCACAGACCAATGAACTTCACTATGTTTCCAAATGAAAATAAGATTGAGTTCGTTTCGAGGAAAGAAATAGCAGATGACAATTTCAGTTTTATCATGCATAGGGTGCGTTTGTATCATGCGTAGTTTGCCCAGCTAGTATATTAATTATTCGAAACCACAAGGACATCGCACAACTCGATCACGCTTGGGCATTGCTTATACAACACAGCCCCCGCCAATGCATATACTCCTTATCGCAGTGATGGGCCAATGCACACGCGTAAATTCTGCTTCCCACAAGAGCCCACACCAACGTCCATGCAAACTAATCCAGCGCAGTTAACCACCTGTTTGATGAGTTCAACAATCTGAAGAGGATAGTTAAGCATGCAAGAGAGCAACTGAGCTTCACCCTCAATCTCTCACAGCAAGGTTGAAGAGTCCTATTTTTTATGAACATTCAAAATACTAGTTCCGAAGATATTTAGTCACAACCGTCAGGACAGATCAAGTAAAAGGAGGAGGTGGTGTCGTATTCATGCCAACCAAAAACTGCTGCAATGCAAGAGAGAGCAAGGATGTACAAGGGAGGGAACTGTGGGAAAGAACCATGTGGCCAGCATGGCTGTGAATAAAGGTAGTGTCGTCATAGAATATGCTTGGTTGTGCTTTACATTTCAGTGGTACAGATCTAAAATTAATTTCTGTCCTACTAGTTTGTTTACTCAACTCTGGACAGTTGAATGAAAGCTTGGTAAAGGAAACCAAAGAATGAAAAAACAAATCACCATACCTCCTGTTTTGGCAAGTTTGTTTTCGTCATGGCGATCATCATGTGATGTGCAGCATAGAAGCCACATGTGTTGCCAGGTTTTTTTTGTGGCACTGTAAAATTAGAATGACAGTTAGTCTGTTACACAATCATTAGTACAAACTTTGCAAAGAAAAAATACAACAATACATACCGCAGCCTTAGTGGCATGTGAAAGCTTGGATTTCTGCTTTAAGCTCGAATTGGCATAAGCCCTACAAAAGGTCACAAATTTCAAGGTTGTTTGCTGTGACCAAACTGAGCTCAGTGATGTGTAAATTGTGCATATGTGCATGTACTGTAATGAAACAGTAAACTGGTTAGGTATCATGTCCTATTTGAGAAAATTAGAACCCCAGTTCTTGGCATATCTGATCCCAAAAGTTTTGTATTGAGCCTAAGTTAATTACTTCCATAATGAACTGAAATAATTCAGAAGGTTTAGCTAGTATATACTTACTCATCAATGACTCCTTTCAACAGATTATAATTGCGTGGTTGTGCTATCAAAGAATCAAGATACAGAACTTTGTTCCATTTTGGAACAATCATCACCAAAACCCAGTGATTACCAGGGTTATGGAAGAACATAATGTACTCCCTCCTCGAATAGTGAGAAATTGCCTTTGCCAAGTAATCAACAACTTCTGTCTGTCAGTCTGTATAAGAGTTTTGCACAGCATCTCAGGGTCCAAAATGCCCACCGGCACGGACTGCTGCCTAATCTTTTGGATCATGCATCTAAAGATAAGATCAAAAAATAACTAAATTATTATACTAGCTCAAGACACAATAAAACTTGCATTGAACATTCAAATTTACAGGGTTTTGACTCTCAAGAAAAGAACTAGCATAGAAAGCATCAGATGTCAAGGACTATTGCAAGAAGTTTGCAAGCATTGCTGAGAATAGTTTATACCAAAATGGTGCAATTCTCATCCCAAGATATCCATTCAGCAGCATATATTTTGGCATTGGGATAGAAAGAAATGGTTCACATTAGCAAATCAATAACCAACAATCATTAAAACTGGTTCAAGAATGAACAGATGGTTGTTTTTTGGCCAAATTCAGATGCTTAGTTCATTAGAGGTGGACAGATCTCTGGACAAAAAATAGGAAACCAGCTAAGAATCTCTATCAGTTTCAAGAATGCTAAAGACAGATACAAATCAGAGGTCACTCATCCAACACACAATAATCTTAAGCTAATTGACCATAATTAAAGCACATTTTGTCAAATCCAAATATAAGATTATTGGCTCAACTTACAGCGAGAAGCAACGTAAAAGAGATGTGTCCAACGCGTCGAAATTGAAGAGATCATAAAGATTAGCGAAGGATACTAGCAGACACTCTTTTTCTGAAGACCGCAAGAAATGCAAACGCTTGTAAAGTACAACTATGGCAGTCTTCTTCTTCTTCTTCTTCTTCTTCTTCTTATCTGCACATGCTTCCATATAGTACTTGTGTAGAGTTGCACATGAAGGACCAACACTCTCTAGTTCAGCTGTAGTTAGCATTGGCTCTCCATACGGGTGGTCTTGGGTCCATGCTGATGGAATACTTTTCTTAGGTTCCTTAACTGGTTCACTACCTGCAGTAGCCTTCTTTGATCTTTTGGTAGCTGTGGAAATCAACTTTTGTTGTTTCTCTGAATCGATATCAGCAACAACCATCTTAGATTTCACCTATGGCGGTTTCTAGGAGCTCTTCTCTCTCTCAGCAGCAGCGAGCTTTTCACAGCTCTTCTCTATCTCAGCAGCAGTGGGATTTTTGGAGCTCTGCTCTCTCTCAGCATCAGCAGGATTTTGGGAGATCACCTCTAGATGCTTGTCTGGGGCCTTCTGAGCAGCGGGGCCTTCTGGGAGTTCGATAGCAGCAATCTTTAATACCCCCTTTTCTTGAGACTGCACTGATCGGAGAAGAGAAGAATTTGAAGGTTCACTAGAATCCATCGATGCAGGGTTCAGCAGGATGTGATTCTTCTTCCACTGGATCCTTTGTAGAAGTGCTTGTCCTAGGAATATATTCCTGATGCCAACTGCTAGCATTGTGGTGATCATGACATCACAATCATGAGCCTTCATCTGGAGCATTTTCTGCTCCTTCACTGCAACAAGTCTTCTAATATTGGATGAGTAACCAGATGGAACTTTGACACTGCGGAAGAAATTACATAGTTCTTTCTTCTCGTCATTGGTGAGATTTACGCAAGACATCAGTAGTTGTGAATTGTTGTCGTCAGGCCGAAGCTCGGGCCTTATGTCTAGATCTTCCAAGTCAGCTCTTGCCTTTTCATGATCTTTAGTTTTGTTCTTGTTGTTCATGAGCGTACCAAGCACACTCTCGCATACGTTCTTTTTTAAGTGCATGGAGTCAATACTGTGACGAACAGCTAAGTCTATCCAATAAGGTAGCTCCCACAGAATGGACTTCTTTTTCCACCTCTTCTTTTCATCATCACTCACAGTGCGCTTTCGCTTTCCAAGGATGGTGCTTTTCTTTCCAAGGGTGACATTGATGTCCTTCACCTGATTGTACACATACTCCCCGCTAAAATGCCTTGGGGCTGATGATGTCTCCTTCGTGCCATCAAATTGTTGCTTCATCATCCGATATGCATGAGACTGGGGAAGGAAGCGTCGATGCCTTGGGTACACCTGTTTCCTCGAGTTGTTCAACCACACAACCTCAGTGTCATCCAAGCAGTGGAAGCAATCTTTGTCCCCTTTACACTGCCCAGACAGGCAACGGTGTGCCGGTATATCGTTGATGGTACAGAACAACATGCCACGAAGAGTGAAGCATTCTCGCTTGTACCCATCCAAGACGTTCTCAACTCCAAGTGACCACAAAAGTTTCAGATCATCCACAAGTGGTCTAAGGTAGACATCAATGTCATTGCCAGGCTGATGTGGCCCTAATATTAGAAGTGACATCATGATGTATTTTCTCTTGTTGCAGAGCCAAGGTGGAAGGTTATACATAGATAGTAAAACTGGCCAAACACTATGCGAGCTGCTCATGTTACCAAATGGGTTCATTCCATTAGTGCTAAGTGCAAAGCGAATATTCCTCGCGTCCTCAGCAAACTTTCCATATTTTCTATCAAAGTTTCGCCATTGAATAGAATCTGCTGGGTGTCACAGAAAATATTCATTTTCACTGCGCCCTTCCTTGTGCCAACGCATCAATTGAGCCTCCTTGCTAGTAGCAAACAAACGCTTCAGGCGGGGTATTAAATGAAAGTACCAAGCCACCTTCTGAGGAGCTCCGTGCGTTCTTTTATCATCACCCCCATCGCTTCTACGTTTGTATCGAGATGTTCTGCACTCTGGGCATTCGGCCAAGTCAGCATTGTCACCACGGAACAAGACGCAATCATACTTACAAGCATGTATCTTTTCCACCTCCAATCCCATGGGACAAATGATTTGCTTTGCCTCATAGGTAGACTTTGGAATCTCATTTCCCTCTGGAAGCATTTCTCGTAGCAGATCCAACAACGCCTTGAACCCCCGATCGGTCCAGTGATGGGCTGCTTTCAACTGCAAAAGCTTGAGTGATGTGAATAGCTTTGTGTATTTTCCCTTACAACCAGGATACAGAGGAATCTTCATGTCTTTCACTAGCTGTTCCAATTTGCCAAACTCCCCATCAGTGTCATCATCATCTCCCATGGCATCACGCACCATCTCCTCCATTTTCTCGGCCATATGGGCACAATTTGCACCGATATCAACAACATCTTCATCACTGAGTTCTTGATCGATATGAATGCTATCTTGACTCGGTTGGTTGTTCGGGACGTCTTGATCCATCTCCCCGTCATTAACTCCTTCTTCACCATGTTTGTTCCAAATTGTGTAGTTGTACTTTTTGATGAATCCTCGCATTATCAGGTGCGCATGAACATGCATTGAATTTGGGAACTTTTTGATGTTCTTACAGTCCTGGCATGGACAGTACATTGCGGATTTCTGCTGACTTGACATATCCGCCTCCGCTCGAATGACTTGACACCATTTAAATATTCATCACAAGCTCTGTTCTCTAGATACATCCATCTTCGGTCATTCATCTACAGCAATTTAAAAAATAAAGTCGATAAGAATTGACCATCCAAAGCTAAACCTACAAATTAGCTTCAATTAACTAAGGCAAACAAAATTAAGAATTATTCTTTAACTAATGCACCATTTTATGATAAAAAAACATAAAGTTATTGTCCTTAATGTGTCGTTCAAAATTACTGCAGCAGACCAGCCATCAACACTCCACTCAGCTTCTTTCGCAAAGTTAAGAACTAAGCAATAAAAGTAGAAAATTAAGCAACTAATAACTTTGTGATGACTGATGGGCATAAACTGTTGCAAACTAGCTATCAATAGCCGACTCGGCTTCTTTAACAAAGTTTAATGAAAACGCATAATGCATGCCAATACCAGATATTCTAGGAGTAAGAACCTAAACCTAACTATGAAATCTAAGAGACCTATAATGTTTAGAATTTTTAGATTGAATATAGGCTGGCAATACATCCACAAAAAAGGGAGCATTCAACTAGAGATGATAACACTCCCTATAACTTCAGCCTTATAGGTGGAGGGGAGGAAGGTGGGGGATGTGCGAACCTGGAGCATCGCGGTTGTGCTCTGTTTTTATCGGGGTGGCGTTTGGTTGGTGTGTGTGGTGTGCTTGGTTTTCGACAGCGCAACGGTTTATGTACAGGCCCAGCGATCCTCTTGTTTTCTTTTGATTGGTTTCTGGGGCCCTGATTTGTGGCTGGAAAGCCATAGGAGAGGGATTGGGGTGCGGGCGAGTGTTGTGGCTGCTGTTTGAGCTGGAAGGAGGTAACCAAATGTATGTGAGGCCCAGGAGAGAGGAGCAAAAATGAAAAAAGTCTGCAAGGAAATTAGTCATGGGATTGAGACGGATCGTCTGTGTGGAACGGAGAGAGTAATTTTTTACAGGCATAACTTCATTATGAAAATATGCAGCGTATTCTAGCTGGCACTTCATCAGCTCTTAACAATTTGACATAATTGTGTCTCTGAACCTCACTATCACAGGGAAACACTCACCTGACAATACAAACTATGAAGATATAGTCTTTAATAATGAGAATTTCACAAATGTAACCTACTGGTAAGTACCGCGGATGATATCCAACCAATTAGCTGCGTACAACCAACCATCAGAATATGAGAACAGTGAACAAGATCGACACTAATCCATGGCGTGCTAAACCAGAGCATATCATGCGGCCTTTGCTGAACTGAAGATGATCTGAGTGCCAATCTTGTGACGTTTCAAAGTGAATCCTGATCGACCGATGGTTCATTAGTGACGACGCATGGATTGTGCCGGTAGACGTAACTCTTGGCCCAGTACAGGTAGTTCAACAAGGCGAGCAGTCTGACAAAAGCCACAACCCAGTAGAACAGATCAAGACGGCTGTTGTTCAAGCTTGTAGCCTCCAGCCACCCTCCATGGTGCCCATGCCTCGTGGCGACGGCGACCATGGAAGGATCCATGGAAGGATCCATCGGATCAGCAATTCAGCCTTGCAGAGGGGACGCAGACCGGCCGGACAAGGCGACGTTGGGGAGTAGTGGAGCGGCGGCGACAGCGGCGGGGATACCCCGGCGGCTACGGTGGTGGGGAGGGGTTGTGGCGGTGGGGAGACCCCGGTGGCGATGGTGGCGGGAGGGGAAGTGGCGATGAGGAGACCCCGGCGGCGGCGGGGTGGTGACCGGCGACGGCGGGGGGTGACCGGCGACGGCAGTGGGGCGACCCCGGTGGTGGCCCCCGTGGATTGGAACAGAGTTTGTTTTTCTTTTTTTGAGAAAACGGGAGGAGTGGAGGAGCGGAGGTTTATTTGGGCCGGCGGGTGAAAGGCCGTTGCGGCCTAGGCCCAGGTTTTGATAAGCCACAGAAAATTTTGTGATACCGCGAGCTATTAGCGATGCAATTTAGTGACGTGAAATAAAAATGTGTCACTATTGTGTGTATCAATAGTGACACGCCTCTATATGCACGTCACTATTTTAAACGCACGTCACTACTATGTGCCTCAATAGTGACATGCCTCTAAATGCACGTCACTAATTTGTTCATCAATAGTGACACGCCATAAAAAGAATCGTCACTGGTAATTAAGTAGTGACACGCTTTTTCTACACGCGTCACTATTATGTGTCCACAGAGCCTTGGGAAAGAAATTAGTGACATGTTTTTATTATGTCCGTCACTAATCTAATATTAGTGACACGTTTCTTATCCGTGTCACTGTTATGTGTGTCACCTTTATCTGTTTCTGGCGTAGTGGGACTCAGGAGGACTACAAGAGTCGACGCAAGGAGCAAGACAGCAGATTAGGCACAAAAGGGAAGACCCAAGCCCAGACCGGTCTAACCAGTTTGGGGAACCAGTCAAACCGGTTTGCCCATTGTAATTCAACTAGGTTTAGGATTCCGAGGTTGTAACGAATTGTAACTTGGTTTCCTTGCGGGACAAGACCTACCCTCCCTATAAATATAAGGGGATTCGGCCGATTAAGGACACACCCAATCGATTCAATCAAATCTACTATTTTTGCCTTTACTTTTTGTACCTTTCAAACTCTAGCTTTTCCAAACCTCTACTTGTTGTTCTTCCTACGTCTCCGCGACGTTTGAAGGCGTCCTAGATGGCCTGCCGACCCTAGGGCATCCCTGCGTGCGTTCACCCTGACGGATCTTTCCGGGTGGCGTGCTTAGGGCTCGCTCCTGACTTCTCTGAAGAAACCGGTCTGACCGGTTTCCCTGACCGGTTTAACGGTCTGCGCAGAGGAGCCGTGAGTAGTTCGTTACGTGCTGCGCGATCTAGCGCTCTTGTGTGTTGGCCGAATTCTGCGTCAACAGTATGATTGCTCCAGTTCGTTAACATAAATTTGGTGAGCAGTGCCACTAGTCCGTGAATATAATTATATTTGCAAGTGGCTTTGGGGCAGCTGCGGATTCAGATAACCAGCAAAAAAAAAAGAAATGGAGCAAAGCTGGACTCGAGTCGTTACACAAAACATTGATGCAATACATAGTTTCTCGATCTCGAGGGGAAAACTTGACCTAGAAACAATGAGGGAAAGCACGTGCATGCCACTGATGCATACACAAGAAACAATGAACCTGCACAGATCAAACAAAAAAAATAAGGTGGTACCTACTACGTTCTAAGCACACAACATGTGATATCCAAAGATGGTACGTTGCCCTAGGTCAACCAAAGGTAATCAAGCAGCTCAAAGCATGCGGCCGGCCGGCACAACGCAGTGCCACTTGCACCAGACTTTGGACCTACCCTGGGCATAGTACCAATTAATCAAGGAGAAACCTGTTAGTTTTATGCTCCTAGCTCGAGCTTTCAAAAAACCACACATGCCACTCTCATTATATCGATAGGTACTGGTAACATGGTTAGCGTAGTCTCTGATTTGCATATGCGGTATCTGCATTTCTGCAGAAAGAGATTCCTATACTACACACATATCGTCCCACCGACCCAAACACACTACAGAAGCATGCTCTTCAATCCACAACACAACACCACCACCTATCAACACACTGGCAATTGACCAAGAGAGCTGCGAGGGCGACTGATAATCGAGCGACCATGGTTCTCATGACGGGGGCCATGGCCAGCGTCCTTCTCAAGCTCGGCAAGCTTCTCCACAAGCAGTACAAGCTGCAGAAGGGCGTGAGGAAAAAATCATGTCTCTCACGGGATCTGGAGAGCATGTACGCCGCCCTCTGCAAGGTGGCGGAGGTGCTGCTGGACCAGCTCGACGAGCAGGTCAAGCTCTGGGCCCGAGATGTCCGGGAGCTTTCCTACAACGTGGAAGAAATCCACGACAGCTTCCTGGTACGAGTTGAGGGCCACAAGGAAGGCAAGAAAAAGTGGTACAAACGTGCAGCAAATGAGATACTTGGGGTGCTCAGTAGGGATGGAAATATGAAAGTGGAATCCGAATTATCCGATATCTGTATCCGCTAAAATGTAAATATGGATATCCGTATTCGTATTCGAATTTAATGTGGTACTAAAATGGATACATCCGAATTCGTTTTTCATCGATTTTCTCTATCCGGTTCCACATCCGTATTCGACAATATCCGACACTATTCGTATCCGACCATATGGAGATAACATTTAAAGTGTTTATTTGGATGTTAGTAATGATAGTGTATTATCAAAACTATTTAAAAATCTTATCTCCATTACTAATGATTATGATATCAATTTTAATATTACTATATTATACCCACATAACTATTTAAAACTTATCTCTAATTGTAATAACTAATGTAATTAATTTAAAATAATAAAGATATATGAATATTAAATTTAATTTAATACTATAGTTTATTTATTTACTATGAAAATATTTTATATACTTTTTATTATTTCATGATAAATATATATAATTATTTATTAAATATATATTTATACATAGTTTTACTTAATTTTTATATGATTAATTACTCAAATAATTATGGATAAATGTGACGTTATTAACGAGCGGTCTTTGTCTACACTTGTTATGTACTTATACTTTACTATTTACTTGTATAATGATTTTGTTATTTAAAAACTATCAATCAATAAAATAAGTAAATGTTGTCTTCTAAATCGAGTAAATATCCGAATGCGTATCCGCATCCGACCATTCGTTTTGTATTCGTATTCGAGAGCATCCGAATTTGTATTCGTATTCGAGTAAAAATATGATAAAAAGTGCTATCCAAATCCGATTCCATGCGTATTCGATCCGTTTCCATCCCTAGGGCTCAGCAAGACCAAGGCTCGCCATGAGATTTCTGGTATGATGAAGATCATCAATGAACAAGCTGAAGAGGTGGCCATCAGGCATCAAAGGTACAGAGCCGATGATATTGTGGCCAAGCCTGCCCCAAAGAACACTGTTGATCCTCGCCTCAAGCTCATGTATAAAACGGTGGACCAGCTGGTTGGCATTGACAAGTCAAGCAGTGAGCTCATATCCATGCTGTCTTCGTCCAACGAACTGCCCAACAAGAGGTTGAAGACAGTTTCTATTGTTGGATTTGGTGGATTGGGCAAGACCACTCTTGCCAAATCAGTGTATGACAAGCTTCAATCAGGATATGATTTGTGATAATCAGCAGGCCACAGCTCAAAGATGCAGAGAAACTTTGAAGAGAGAAACAGCAGCCTTGGTTATCCACAGGGCTAAGATGAAGTGTATTTCCCTGCTTTTCTGGAATGGCTGCAAGCTCGCTCATTGTCCTTTAATTTTCTCTAGGGCGACGACCGGCCGGCCGTCGACTCCAGTCATGACGGGGTGTCCTCTCCTCTCCTCTGCTTGGCTGTTTGCCGCTGGGCCTAGCTGGGGTGTGCCGGCGTGTCCTGCTCGATCTGCAATTAGCTAGGGACCACTTCTCCATCGCGTGCGGAGGTAGGTCCCACCACCACCGTACCAGGTAGAGAGGTAGGTGACAAGGATCCATGCATCGGGAAATGCCTGCTCTCTGCAGCTCCAAGCAGTGGAGATCGATCGAGGCGCCCACTCATCAAGACTTGACACCCCCTCCTCGCAAGTACAAAGCAAGGGTGATCACTCCATCAGAAGGCACCAGGAACGTACGACCCGTCGTCCATCAGCCTGATGATCCCTGTGTTGTGTGCCATGTGAAGCTATCATGGATGGCGCAGCTCTCAGCTCTGGTCAATTCAGCTCCTGTACTGTACGTTGGCAATCGGCATGGTTGATGGTTCCTCTCGATCTGCCCGTCTAGATGTTCGAATATATGTAGAAATGCATGGATGGATGCCAAATTAATTAGCTGCAAGTTTGCAATTTCGATAAAATGTAGTTCCCCAATGAGATAAAAACTAGGCTAAATCAATTGAAAATTAGTATGCGTGAGTTATGAAACATTCTAGAAAATTATTTGCTAGATGTAATTAATGACTTCGAATTAAAGGTACTTTTCTTTTCTTTTTCCCTGGATTTAGGAAAGGCATGTCATCATGGATGGACAGGGAAGGAACAGTGCCAATAGACCTCTGCTCTGGTAGTGGATTGCATCTTTCTTTCACTGGCCTTGTTTAGTTCCTGCAAGTTTCTGCAATTCAACCAAAAGTAACGCATTGAAAAACGTGTCCCCCTCTCTGCAACACGCTTCCTAATGCACTTTTGCTACAGAATATTCAACCATCATTCACGAACTAAACAAGGCCACTGATGAGTTAATTACTGATCGACCTCATCATCTGACGACCGATCAATCAGTGCTGTGGAGTGGAGCTCCGTATGGATCAATCAATGGAGGACGTACAGGATGGGTGGAGACGCGGTAGCTGCTGCTTCCCAAAAACGGAAGAACAGATATAGAGAGAGCAGAGCTGATCTGGTTCGGTGGTGTGTCTGTCACCACTCACATGCATGCAGCCATGTACACGTCCCTTTCATCTCCGCCTCACGTGTCGATCGATCAATGGTGTGGAGTCCTTGCATAGAACAAATGGGCCCAGCCTCAGTCTAGTGTATTAATATAATGCTATCTGCCACAGAAAATTTTGCTGAAATTCTATCAATAAGGTTCATACAATCATAATGAAAACAAAAGAATTTTCTCATGGTTCCAACTTGAGTAAAGATTTTGACATATGCACAGTGGAAACTTCTTTTAATTTCTACCACCTCCCAGAGCCATGCTATAATTCCCTGCAAAAAATTACAGCAGGCTAACAAGCGACTTGAGTGAAGATTTTGTAGGGTCATGGGAGTAAGTTCATAGAATATAATTGGAAAACATCCTGTGCCCCAGGGGATAGGTGCCACCCCTAAACGTCGTAAGATGCACTGTGGTGTCAGGAGAGAGAAAAAGATGCAAATACTTCTTCCTATCTTATTATTCTTCTTTTGCGAAAAAGTTCATTAGCTCTGTTAGCATTAAAAGTTAGCATGTTAGCATTAAAAGTTAGCATGTCAGAGTGCACCCATAAAGTAGTTTATTGTGTTGTATCAGTATGTCAGAGGATGAGCTCGGTGCTCACTCATCACTCATCCTCTCTCATCCGTTCATATTTCTTCTCTTTCTTTCATGTTTCTTTTTTCAACCTGATGAGCATTTTGTCCCAAAAAGAACATATTGATCTCTAACAGTTCTTTAGTTCCATATATACAAATCAAAAAATGATCTTGAAAAATTTGAAGATTTTCTCCGATGCAATCTGTCATGAGATGGGAAAAACATTCCAAATCAAGCAGCTTTTTGTCAAATATAAACATATTTCGCCGGTCCAGTTTCAACTCAGAAAAATCCAATGCACATCCACCAAGGATCTTTCAAAAAGGCTGGACATATGACAGTTCCAGAGACCAGCACCAATCAACATGAACAAAAAAAATCAGCACAAACAATTTGAGAGTTGTCACATGGCAAAACCTGATGCTCATTGTCATGATTTGCAAATTGAATAGCTGCATTTGATGCTTGGTGGACAACTTACTGCTGCGCATGCTCTTCATCCGAACTTTATGACCCTGACGCAATCTGATTTCAGCAGCTGCACCCATGAGTCACCCGTGTACGTCCTTCTTTGCATCCATGAATCATCGCTGCTCATCCATTCAGGGGTGCTCATCCATGAATCATCGCTGCTCATCACTCGCGGGGGGCCACGCGCCGGGGTGCAGCGCGCGCCGAGGTGCCGTGGCGGCCGCGCACCGTCCGCGCCTGGTGCCGGCCTGCTCATCCTCAAGAAGCTTTGCATGTTGAGGGCACCGTGCCGGCCTGCTCATCTGCTGCGAGGAAGAGGGAGGAGGATATGACAGAGATATGAGAGACGGTTAGATGGGAGAGAGACACGGTGAGATAAAGGTTGCATGTGACCCAGCGTCGTTTTGTGTGTCAGAAAGATGCTTTGCATGCACCAGCTCACGATGTTAGCCTCCGTTAGGAGTTGTTTTTTCCACGATGAATCTGCACCGCTGTCTTTGCATCGGATGCCCAACAGATCAGGTGGGCACCTGTCCTGGTGGGCAAAAAAGCCACTCCCGAATATAATCCTCGGAATATAACGCGCTGCACCCACCAGAGTAGAGCAGGGGCCGGCCTCCCATTGGTAGCAATAGCACTGACTGTATATACAAAACCCAACTCATCCTCGGCTCATTCACCACCACAACCTCTGCTGCTGCCCTTGATCTAGAGATCCTCGGTCAAAGCTCGTCGATCCATCCTTGGTTGGTTCTCTCCTGAAGCACAATCCATCGAGGAGCTGAACCTGCAAGGTGCGTGCTTGTCATTGATTTGGCTCCCTACCTCTATCTATCAATCTTCATTAATGTACTCGATCTAGCTTTCTTTCTTTGTTTCAATGAAATGTCCTCGATCTAGCTAGCTTTTCGATTAGTTTTTCTTTTTCTTTTCCTGCCCATCTACATGCTTGTAGATTGGGCTTTGAAATCATAGCCAGCAGGCTTCATAGATTTGTGTGCCCCCTGCATAAATTTCTCAGCATTTCTCTATTTTCTTGGTCCTCTGTTCGCTCATGGGAGCGAGTGTCTTAGAAAGGTTGTAGGCCCTCCTGAAAAAACACATGTAGCAATATGTATCTGGAGCTGTTTGATCAAAGCAACAAACTGAAGTGCGTAAAGGAGAAAGATTGCTAAAAACTTGAGGAATGGCTTCTCAGATAAGGCAAGCAGAAAGTGTATGAGCTTGAGAGAATTAGTAGAGATTAGCACAAAGGAAACTTTGGAAGGCAGCGTTGAATTTATTTAATTTCTCAAGAATTCAAAGAAATTATTCATAGTAGTTTGGACTTGGGGACAGTACAGTTCTTTGTTCTTGCTGATGGCTTTGAAGTTCCTGTGAATTTTCTGTACAAATCCCTTGCCCCCTTCCAAGGATTTGAGAAAGTGGAACAACCTCTGCGTTCCGGCCGGCTTCACTGTAACCATTAATGTAAATGATCCAATCTTGAACAATATTAAGCACTCACTATGTGACTTGCTAATCCATGTTCTGGTTAAAGAAAGCCTTACATATTGTTCGGAAGCGGTTACAACCCCAGCTGTAGTGACTTAGTTTTTTTAAGCTGAGAAGAATATCAATCTAGTGCAGCTTAATTTAATTACCTTGCCCTGCTGATTAATGACAATCGAGTAACTGAACCTGCAGATTTTTTGATGCAAAACGTGTGATGATTTACGCATTTACGTTATGTATGTAGGACACACTCCCTGGCAAGGCACGCGATACGTCAAGCTGCTGATCTAACTTGGAGCTCAACTAAATCCCATCCATCCTTCACATTCTCTCAAGTTACAGTAGAGACACAATGGGTTAGCTGAATCAACAAGGTGCGTGCCTAGCTTTAATCTGGCTCCTCAGATCTATCTACAATTTTGCAAAGTGTCCTAGATCTATCATTCTTTATTTATTTTGATGAAATATCCGCTTCTAGCTTTACTTGCATCCCATCTCCACGCTTCTCAATTCTTCCTGAAATATTTGCTGGCAGGCTTCACAATTTTGTGTGCCTCCATAATTAAACTGCTCGCGTTCCTCTATTTTCTTAATTCTCTCTTAGGTCGAACTATTGATGCAGGGGCGAGTGTGTTAGTAAGGTTGTAGGACCTTCTGAAAAAAAACACACATGTAGCAATATATAGCCGGAGCTGGTCGATCTAAGCCAAAAAGCGTGGAAACAAAAAAATTGCCAAAAACTTGAGGAATGGTTTCTCAGATAAGGTAAATGGAAATTGTATGCGATCGAGAGAATTAGTAAAGATCAACACACAGGAAACATTTGAAGGCCGTGTTGAAATTATTTTCTACAGAATTCTATGCAATTCTTCATTGTAGTTGGGGTAGTATGGTTCTTGTTCTTCCAAGGGCTTTGAAATTCACGTGATTTTTCGTGACAAGTCAAGCCCCTTATTAAAGTCCTCGTGCAATTTTAATACTGTTTTCTCCGTCGAGGCTGTTTATGTTCTCTCGTACAGATTGTGTATATATACTTTAGTGACACACTACTGCCACCTTGCTCCTGTTCCAACATATTGAAATGACCTAGCACTTCAGTTCACACATGTTTTCAACTTGATGCCAGCATGGCTGAGTCTGTTGGTATCAGATACTGTGATGTTTAACGGACATATCTCCATGTTGCACCCCTGCTGAGATAATAGCATATAGAACTAGCATTAGATCAATTAATTAAGCCCCATCCCTCCACAATAGTTATCTACTAGTCCATCATTGTTTTTACTTTGCATCTCACACCTCTATGTGTTTGATGTGTTTTTAGTTGAACCCTTTGTTTGAACTTGAGGAAAAGGATTGCTGAAAACTTGAGGAATGTAATGGATTCTGAGATAAGTCAAGCGGAAAGTGTATGAGCTTCAGAGAATTAGTAGAGATTAGCACAAAGGAAACTTTCGAAGGCAGCGTTGAATTTATTTTCTCAAGAATTCTAAGAAATTATTGATGGTAGTTTGGAAATTATCGAGGCTTTGAAATTCTTGTGAATTTTCTGTACAAGTCAAACACTTTAAAGTTCAAACGCATTTTTATACAGTTTTCACATTCTATTACTTGCTGTTTATCTTTTATCTATAATTCTAGGAAGTTCCAGAAAATTATTCACAGTATTTGGGGGTAATACAGCTCTTTGTTCCTAGTGCTGGGGACTGAAATTCATGTAAATTTTCTGTATAAGTTAAGCTCCTTACAGTTCCCATTCATTTTTATATTGTTATCTTCTTCTTCTATATATAGGCTGTTTCTCTTTTCTCCAGAATTACAAGCAGTTCCGGAAAAGTTTTCATAGTAGTTGCTGGTAGTGCATATCTTTGTTCATGGTGATGGCTTTGAAGTTCATGTGAATATTCTGTATATGCGTCAAGCCTGTGAAAGCCCCCAATGCAATTTTTATGCTGTTTTCTTCTCCTTCTTCTAGGTTTCTTTCTCTCTTTGCTCCTTATTGGAGACCGTACAGATCGAGTATATACTTTCTCCTGACACACTGCTACCATGCACCTTGGCCCTGTTCCTACATACTGGCCTGAGAATTACTGGGTTCCAGCTGCAAACTTCATGCGTGCTTGAGTGATTGATGTGTATCCATTGGATACATCCTTTTGTTGTTTTGCACATACCCCCGTCACCCCATGTGTTGAGTAACTAACAATCAACTGCATCTATTTCTAACGACCTAACGTAACTTATGAGCCGGTGTTATCCTAGAGACTTGTTTACGTAGGGGACACACTCGAAGCTTGGCGGCAGTGCTGGAAAGCCCTTGCACCCTACGTCAAGAAGCTGATCTAACATGGAGCAATCCTTCACATTATCTCTAACTAGCAAGGTGGCCCGTACAAATAGCGCGGGAAGCTAGTGTTTGTTTTTTAACAAACAGATTTTGAGTTTAAATTAATAGATAAAAATAGTTTTATTTAGTCCTGTTATTGTAATTATTTTGTTCTATAAACCCAGAGTAATATATCATAGTTTTTTGGAACATGAGTTAAGTGAGAAGGAAATAAATTATATAGATTTTTTGGCATATTTTTGGTTGAAAGTTGTATTGATGTTGATAAATTATATTTTCATGTTTACATGGAGATATAGGTTATTGGTTCAATGCATACCATTTTCGGTTATAGTTAGAATTTAACTCTGAGTTTGAATTTGAAACCTTAATGGGCAATAGATGCATCATTTTTTGTTTTCCGTACATACCATTACCATTTAATTTTTAGTTTAATTTAATGTTGAGTTTGAGTTTGAGATGTGGCTTATTGGCTCAATGAGTACCATTACCACTTTTTTATTTTGCTCCCCCAGTATCCAATTGCTATAGCCCCATGCATGGTTGTTGAGTCATCGGCTCTCACTGCGTGTGGCCTCTTCATTTGGTTATGCCTCTGTCACCATCATGTCTTTTTTTCTCATCTTCCTTCTACTTTATTAGTTACTCAAAGCACTTATATTTGAAGGATGTAAGTCCTCGTCTCTCATGTTTGTCTTCAATCAGATGTTAAACATTTGTCCAAATTTTAAAAATGAATGCATATAGTTTTGTTTGTAATGGTGTCATTTATTTATTTTTCTAGATGGATCAAACTAAGATACCATCTATGTTTTTTCACAATTTTTATTATATGCATGTTTCCATAATGAATTATTTATACATTAATTATTGCAGTTGGCATGGTATAGCCTTCTTCTTTGAACTCATCCTTTCTCTCCAGTTTCTGCTCATAAGGGGTTTTACCCGCTATGACGCGATCATTGAAGATGTATTCCTGACGCTTAACACTTTACCATGAATGTTCTTTCCTCTTTTTGAACCCAACCTTCATCTTGCTATGATGGTTATGCATGTCATGTCTCGATTTCTATATTGCTTTATTCTGGATCTTGTTAGAACTTTGCATGTAATTGCATTATCTATCATTCGTTTTGTCCTAAATTTTTCAGATCTCATTGGTCCACTAATCACAATACTACATAGCAAGACATCACCATATTTTTGCTTCTCATTGTTGCTAGTAGTTTATCACCATGCCTTGGTTGCCGCGTTATGATGATACTCGGCCTTTACTGCCTAATTCTAACGAGATCATGTAGTGGCTATGACATGACTCTATAGCCGTAGTATAATTGTTGTGCTTCTGCTATGTGTATAAGTAAAATTCTTTAAAAAATAAATTAAATGAAATACCTTTTTCATTTTTTCTTTTATTATATTTATTTGTGTTTTGCATGTAATTTTTATTTTTCTATCTTCTTTCAAATTCAAATATAAT
Organism: Alloteropsis semialata; assembly: GCA_004135705.1. Classification (NCBI taxonomy): domain Eukaryota; kingdom Viridiplantae; phylum Streptophyta; class Magnoliopsida; order Poales; family Poaceae; genus Alloteropsis; species Alloteropsis semialata. The sequence goes on from CM014277.1 coordinate 79,130,845, forward strand.
ACTACTAATTATCTATTGTTAATCGAATTTAACAAACTCATTGGAATAATCTAAATGATTAATATTCTAAAATCAATATTGTATACTATTTTTAGTAGCATGGTAATTTCAGGTCCTATGTG
>CM014277.1:79141304-79159874 GCA_004135705.1 Alloteropsis semialata
TTTCATGGACTGGAAGACCATCAAATCAAAGTGTCAAAAGGTGTGGTCATAAAAAAATTTATAACCTGAATTGTGAGTCTTGTGTCGATGTGCTACTACTTTTAAAATGCGTGTGACCGAGTGGGAAAAGCGAAGAACAAGTTGGAGCAGGTAGAGCTTCTTTTCCGTGGTTTCTTTTTCATTGCGGTCCGCATAAGCATAAGTTTATTTATGAAAGGAAAGAAGAGAAGACAATGGGCAAGTAGCCAATTTGGTCCTTGAATGAATGATATAATCTTACTGTTACTAACTGGAGGCTCCTTTAGAAGCCTCCAGATGAAGCCACCTAGGATCCTAGGTGGACACTCTAGAAAAAGAGAGAAATCCTAGAAATTCTCACAAAAAAGCAAAACATCTAGCCATCAATTGGAACACTCAAATCATCATAGCCATTAGATCTATTATATTTTCTAAAAATTACCCACCTATGCCATTATAAAAATAGCTTAAAGTAAACCCCTAAATCTATATCAAAATTACCCACCTCTGCCATTATATAAAATAAACCAAAGTAACCCCCTAATCTTCATCAAAATTACCCACTATGCCATTATAAATAATATTTAAAATAACCTCATAAATTTGCAACTAAATTACCCACTACGAATACCTAAAAAATAACTTAAATTAACTGTTTTATATCTATATTACCCACATATGCCACTATTAAAAATAACATGAGGTAATCCTACATTGGAATCCAAATGACCTGATTAAAAATATACACCAATATAAGATTCTAAATTGTATATTTCATATACTATTGGTATATGATATAGTGAAAGATATATACGCATGATGTGCGTTGTCATTTATAAATATATAGGGAAAGTGATGAGAATATATATTTCTATGTTAAAATTATAGTTCAAACTTATGGTTTATTAAATAAACTCAAAGGCATACATGTGATGCAAAGTGAAAATTTAAAGATTATAAATATGTATGGAAACATTATAGAGTAATTACTAACTAAAATCTATCATAATTGAATAAAAATAATAAGTATGTATCTATATAGATATTGTGTTCAAATATTTAACAAATGAGAGATAGCTCAAGGTAATAGTTTGGTAGCAATGTAGCCTTCATTTTTAAAAATATAATAGCTTTTAAAAATATTAGCCCGTGCGGGAGCACGGGTTGATGGACTAGTATCTCCAAAGGCTAGAGAACGTTAGACAGTAATCACATCTTTTCACGGCACGCAACCAGTTGTGGCATCAAAGAGTTGGATGTGAGCCACCTCCCAGTGCTGGACTGCTGAATGCTAATCAGTATGGCCACGTTGTAAACTAGAGGCTCCTTGTCAGATATATAGTATAGAATACATGTATGCTGGCAGAGTGAATGCAAGCTTGTTGTTCCTTTCTACATTGGTACAATTTTAGTTTCAATTGGATTGGATAGGTGCAGTTATAAACAACCCCTACATTTTGCTTGTGAAGAAATAAGGAACAGAGAGGTGTCATACATCTCTGATGGCGGGCCTTCTCCTAGCCACTCCAATTAACCCAGGATTTAATTTTTTTTTCGTGGATCTATATACACTTGTTGGGAGTAGCTAATGTAGTGGGGGATAACACAGGAGGAAAGTGACAGAGAGGTATAGAATTTGCGACTTTATCAAAAACATACAGGCAACACCTAATTTCTAGTAGGATTCAGCGTCTTGCAGTTGCTGGTAGTAAACTTGGACGCACGCCATCTTCCCCATGATTGACTGGTTAAATATCCAGCTAATCTCGGTTATTTGCCTTTGTATTCTCTTCATGTAGATATGATTCTCCTATTTATGCTAGAAGCATCTAAGCACGAACAATTCTTATATTCATATGCGTGGAAATTTGGACAGGGACTGCGCGGCGAAATAAACTCGATCGCCGCATGGATCGGATTGGCCGTATGCTCAGTTGCTCACAGTGACTAATACGACATGATTAGACAATTATACAATGAATTGGAACAGGGACTCTATATATACGCAGCTCACCAGGAGTAGCTGAAGAACGTGGACAGCGGCCGGAGTCAAGGGTGAAGGAGCCGAGTTCCCTCGCTGTGGTGACTAGCTAGGGGCAGGCCTTAATTTGCTGGGTTCGCGTCCAGTTCAGCCCTGCAGCATGATGAGATATATATATATATAGTCGGCTCCGGTGAGCGAGGGCAAATGTCTGCCCTGTTGCCTGCTCTCAGCCCGGCCTTTTCTCGTTCCTGAACAGCCAAGTTGAGACACGGATCGCTAGCTGCACGAGAAAAGGGTGGTGGAGGAAGTGAATATAATGACGAGAATTATATTATTTCCCCTCCCGACTCGAGCTGAACCAGGGCAGCGGCGGAGACCAAGGAGAAGGCGCGCGGGTGGTCCGGAATCAAGAAGTGGTGATGTGTTGGTGCTTATAAAATGATCTAGCCAGGCCTATGGACTCTCAGTCCTCGGTGTTGTGGATGGTGGGTGCTTTATCAATCGCTGTCCGCTCGGGATTGGTTTTTGCCGCCCACGCACTCGCTGTCGCATGGAGCGGATGAACACCTCCAAAGAGCAAAAAAAAAGATGGCCAAACTGATGCTCTAGCCAAGGCCGCAGCCTCCAAGGAAGAATCTATTCCACCAGATATGTTTTTTCGAAACCATGAAAATTTTGTCAGAAAAGAGAGCCAGAGGAGCCACCAAAGCTGGTACATATTATAGCTAGTGATGACTGGAGGAGAAGCCCGATAATTTGCATACCCTAAACGAGACAAATGCCTTCTACTGACTTCCTGCCTAGCTTAGTATAACAAAGGCGTGCCAAGCATGGATGGCCGTTTAGACATAGAATTTGTGTCTAGCTTTATTTTATCATACAATAAAGCAAAAACATTGTAGCTTGTGATAGCTTAAGAGGGGAAGGGGATGAATTAGGCTTTTTAAAAACTTAACATACCACTTGCCTCTAATTTCACAAATATAAAACTAATATGTCGAGGTTGTACTCGGCAAATATTTGTCCGGCAGGCACCCCGCTTCGTGCGAAGATTGATCACGGTGATGAACAAAAAGACTCGGGATTTTTATACTGGTTCGGGCCCTCGAGATCGAGTAATAACCCTACGTCCAGTTGCTGCTTGTATTATTTCGTCGAGTACAGATTACAATGCGTAACAAGTACCCTCGGGTGGATTGTGGAATACAAACTTGGATGTGGGATTGAGATTAGATACCCTCTACGGACAGGACCCCCGCTATTTATATCCAGGGAGACGTGCCTTACAAGACAAAACAGACCTAAACCTAGTAGGACTCTAACTATCTTCGGGCTTCCCTCCTGCGATCTGGTCGTCGTGTCTTGTTCGGAGTCTTGGTAGCTTGGAGTCGGTAGTCGGTAATCCTCGTGATCGGGCACCCTGGTATTATGGCCTCAACAGTAGCCCCCGAGCTTATCTTGTTCAGAAAAGATTGATCGTTCAATAGCCTTCGGGTCTTTTTGCTCTTCGGGTGATTTCTGGATATGTTAAATATCCCGTCAATCATGAGAGCCAGAAAAGTTCCCGAACTCTTGAATGTGGAAACCTGCATCTGAATGATAAGGTCAAAGAAAAATATCAGCCATAATAATAAAAAAAACTGTTCCGTCTTGGAAAGTGAAGCGCCCCAGGAGTGATGTAACTGCTGCCCAGTGCATTTAAAACCCACTCCGCACGTCTCCCGGAACTTTAGCAGCGCACGCGGTACGGCTCTGCCCCGGCTCCTCGATTCTCGCGCGAAGCGTTGCATCCCTGGGTCTTTAAGTATCAGATCTCCTGGATTGATCCGTACTTGAACTTTCCATTCTAAGCCTTCTCCCTCCCCTCGCCATGGGAAAGAAAAAGCTTAGCCGCAAGTTCAAGCTTCCTCGCCTCCTCTTCAGAGACTCCCCTCGCAGCTCCGGCGAGCAACCGCCCGACAAGCCGGAGGACCCGCCGGCGACGACATCACCCGTTGCTCCTCCTCAGGCTCCGCTCCTGGCTCTCCCCTGGCATGGGGATGAAGGAGTCGAGGTTGAGCCACCAGAGGAGGAGGCTCCGGTGGTAGCGCCGCCATCTCCCGAGGCTGCTCCGACGAGCATTGCCGCCGGGAAACGCCCTGCGTCTTCCTCCCAGGCCCCGGCGTCCCCTATCTCCCTCTCCTCCGACGACGAGCCAAAGCAAGGAGGGAGCGGAATCCGGCTGAAGCCAGAGGCGGCGCACGCAGGCGCATCTTCGTCTTCTGCTCCGGTGGACACCAGCGGCGATGAAGAATTCGCCCGGCGCCTCTTCGTCTCCCTGAACCGCGACCTGATCGGGATTCCCGGAGACGGAGCGCTCGTGGATCTCGTCAGCGACTCTGAAGAAGAGAACGCGGTAGATGATGATCCACCGGAGACTACGCCATCGCCCTGATCACAGTAGTTGATATTCATCAACCCAAGATCAGGGTGCTTTAATATTTTGATTTCAAGATAATTACCAATCCGTTGTGAAATGTTCCCTCTTTTGGATTTAATGAAGAAATTTCACTTGATGGATGTAACTTGAATCTCTTGTGCTTTGAAATTTTATCTATGTCAATCTGTTCACAAATTGTTCATCCAGAAACAAACCATCCCGAATAAATATTCTCTCCCGAACAGACTGACGATCTTTGGTGTGTTCGGGAAATTTTGACCCTAATCAAATGTGATCGGGGAATTTCCTCGCTTCACACCAAGCGTTCGGTCATTTAAAACTGATAGCTTCCCTTATAAGTCAACAATTCTAAATGCATTGAATCTGACCTGCACAGTTTTCGAAACGACGCATGCCGCAGAAAAAGGAAAGAATCTTTTTGACCCAACAGTCACTGCGGATTGCGCGGCTCAAGGGCAGGTTTTTCGGGGCTCGTGCTGCCCTGCAAGAAACCATAAAGCCCCCAAGCGCGGCCGCTTGAGACCTATTTGGGACTTCGTCTTCCTTGTTCACATCCACAAAACATTCGCCATTCTCAACCTCTGTTCACCTGCTCCTCCAACCCTGCTAGCTTCCAATCGCCATGGCATCCACGCACCAATCGTCCTCCGGCACTGAGTCCACAGAGAACCAGAGCAGTGCCGCGGCCGGACGCGAACTCCGTAGTGGGAATACAATCCCGACCACGGATGAGTATTGGTCTAAATCAACCACGACGGAGAAGAACTTGCAGAAGCTGGAGGATCTTGGATTACTCCCAAGCACCGAACTTTTCCCTCGCCGTCATGCCAAAGGTCAGATGTATCCGACCCCCGACACTCTTGAGATGGTGGTGTTCTTGGAGTTCTTCCATTGTGGATTCGGGGTTTTTCCGTCTGAGTTCTTCCACAGCGTCTGCGAGCATTACCAAATAGAGCTCGTGCACCTTAAGCCCGGCGCTTTGACAATGCTTAGCGTCTTTGCCTTTTTGTGCGAAGCCTGGTTAGGAATTAAGCCTTCACTGCTGCTGTGGAGATATTTTTATAGCCCTTCATACTATAAGAATCAAATGATGCTCGGGTCCATCGGTTTCTCCTTGAGAAATCGGGAGATTTACATCCCCTTTCCAGTCAAAGATAGCTGGAAAGGATATGAACGTCACTGGTTTTACATCACCCTTCCCCAAGCCTCTCTGGCAAAAGGGAAGTACTTGATGCCAAATCTCAAGGACGAGGTCAAAGCCGTGCCAAGAATCACCCCGGATATGAAAAAGCACATTGACCGGATCTTGGAGCTCCGCGACGCTGGTCTGACGGCGGTTCACGTAGCGGAAATCTTCATTAGATGGAGATTCATTCCACTCATGACTCACGACCGCTACGCCTGGACATTCACGGGCGTCAACGACCCGAACAGGATGAAACCCGATGGTGAGCATTTGTTTTTCTGTTCGGTTGTTTTTCCGAGTTAGTTCGGTCATTTGAATTCATGACTCTTAACTAGCAGTTGTCCCAGAATCAGAAGTGGCCGAACGCCTGAATAAGATGTTCGGGGCTAGTCTCCCGGATTGGGAAGACGTCCCAGCACCTTATAGCGCTGACAACCCTCCTCCAAAGGTAAACTGTCACTCAGAAAAGATATTCTTTCTTGTATAATAGTAACTTGATACACCTCTTTTCTCCCGACCAGGCCCCCGCTATTGTTGATGCCCCCGTCCAGAGCGGTGCCATCAATGTTGATGAGGAAGGAGAGCAGCCCGTTGACCAAGGCACCGGGGCCCCGACCAACGATCCACCCGAATCATCACCTGGTTTGGAGAAGGAGATCCCGAGCAGCCCCCAGGCGAATATCCCCCGAACTCGGAAACGTTCTCACAGCGCGGAGGGGATAGTTCCGGATTCGGAAGTCTCTGGATCGCCTGGGCCAATCAAGCTGCAGCCCAGTCGTGATCAGCCTCACCCTGTTGCCCAGGTACCAAGCATGATCGTATTCGGGCGTTTATTCGCAGCCTTTGATCACATAACCAAAGCTAAACATGATCGGGAGATTTCTCGACAGGAAATTCGTCCGACCAGGCCATTATCAAAGCTGATTGCTGGTGCCAAAAGATTTAAAGTCAACATCCCGACGGCCAAGTAAGAGCTTTGACAATCTTTGATTATGTAAGAGAATTTTTCTCAAATGTTGTTTTCATTGTACTTTGAATGTTCGGGAATTCAGGCATCCCGATCCCACAGCTTCTCCTCCTGTCAAGCCATCTGCCAAAGAAAAGACTCCCGAGCCGGACTCGACAGCACAACTCGATGGCTCAGAGAGAACTGCAGAGATCGCGGGACCCGTCCCGACGCCCCTGGGCCCGATCATTAGCGCGCTCTCGACAGCTGAAGAGCAATGGCGTTCGCTGGACGCTCGTGCCTCTGCTGATGAAGCGTCTGTGATCAGACTGGGAGCCCAGGTGACTGTTCTCCAGTCCGAGAAAGAAGGTACACGCTTTAAAGCTTACGCTTCGCTTATCGAGTCTTTATCTTTGAACTTTTTGTTCATACGCTGCCTTTGATCCTGTAGCTGACTCCAAGAGCATTGAGTTGCTCGAGAAGAAGAACTCGGACCTGGAAGGGAAGCTGGCTGATCTGACCGCCCGCCTTGAAGCATCAGAAAAGCATAGTTCGTCCTTGGAATCCAGGCTGATGGAAGGTGCCTGCATTGCTGCAACTCACGCCATCGGGGCTTTGAAAAGCCACCTCCCTGATCTGGACGTTTCCTTGCTCTCAGAGGGCTTCAAGTGTTCAGCGTCAGATGCTGAGGTACTGTTTGATAGTCTTACCCCGGTAGTGGAACCTTTTGTCAAAAAACTTGGTCTCCATCTGAGTGATTCGGAAGAATCACCCTGAACTTTGTGCAGAATTCCTGTAATAGGGCAAAACTTTAACAGTTTAGAATGCGATTATATTTTGCTAAACATATGCTTGCATGTTTTTGCGTAAGTCTTAGAGCTGATCGGTATTTTCATGGATCTTTTTAACTGATAGCTTTGTCATAGCCAAAAAGTCCCGTTACCATAAGCTATTCGGGAATTGTTTAGTTGCTGAGACACGGGCGGCCTTCTGAACTGTGTAATTCCTTGTAGTCATGGTGTTCGGTAATTTTAGCGTAGCCTAGCTTTCTTGAATTAAAAAGCCCGTTTCTTGCATGGTAGTAGTACCGTAGTAGCCCCCGGGCTCTTTTACAGTCATGCTGGCATGCTGAAAAAGAGTCTAGAAGTACAAACTGCAAGAAACTTCCCGATCAAATGGGGAGCCCCCGAGCATAGAGCTCGGGACGCATAGAATAGGTCTGAAAAGAAAATTTTCAGCATGGTAGTCCCCGGCTCTTTGTTAGTGTATGCAATATGATAACAAAGAGTAGAAACGGAATAGAAAATAGAAACCCAGCCCCCGAGCATAAAAGCGAGGGTGAGTAGAGTATATAGAACTTATCTTTTTTTTTTTTGTTGGCGCTGTAGGCGACGCAGATGATGGTTTGCACCTGCCAAACCAGATGGCCGGTCTAGAACTGTGCACGATCTTCGTTGTTTAGGCGTAGAACCTGCGTAGTTGATCCATATTCCACGTGTTTGGCAGTACGTCCCCATCTATTTCTGCGATCCTGTAGGCTCCTGGTCGGGCGATATCTACTACAATGTATGGTCCTTGCCATGGAGAGGACAATTTATTTTTGTCCTTGGTGCGTTGATCCAGTTTGAGCACCATGTCTCCAATGCACAGGCTTCGTTGCCGAACATTAGCATCGTAGTACTGTCGCAATTTTTGCTGATATTGGGCCACTCTAAAAGCAGCCGCGTCACGAGCCTCCTCCAGGAGGATTAGCTCATCAGTGCGCCTTTCAGGCTCTTCAGTTTCTGAAAACATTGCCACGCGGGGGGCTTGTAGTCGGATATCGGATGGTAGAATCGCCTCTGCTCCATACACCAAGAAGAAAGGTGTTTCGCCTGTTGCCCGATTCATAGTGGTCCTCATTGACCAGAGTACTGTAGGAACTTCATAAATCCAGCGCTTGTCGTAAGCTTGCAATCTGTTAAAAATCCTCTTCTTGATGCCCTGGAGCACGATGCCATTGGCACGTTCCACTTGCCCGTTTGTCTTCGGGTGGTTTACCGATGACCGATCATGCCTGATCCCGTGGTCGTAGCAAAAATCATAAAACTTTTTACTTTTAAACTGTGTTCCATTATCAGAGATTATCCTGTTCGGGACGCCGAATCGTATGACAATACTCCGTAGGAATTTAACAGCTGCTTCTTTTGTAATTTTCTGAACGGGCTCGGCTTCGACCCATTTTGTAAATGTGTCAATGCCAACGAACAGAAATCTGTATCCCCCGACAGCCCTTGGGAAGGGCCCGAGGATGTCTATACCCCAAGTGGCAAAGGGCCATGACAAGGGTATAGTGTTTAAGGCTTGCGCAGGTTTAGTTTGTTTCCGTGCGAAGAATTGACATGCTTCACACTTTTTTACTAAATCGCTTGCGTCTTGAAGAGCTGTAGGCCAGTAGAAGCTCTGTCGGAATGCTTTCCCTGTTAGATTTTGGGGAGAAGCATGTGATCCACAGATTCCTCCGTGGATGTCGTGGAGCAAACTAATGCCCTCGGTCCGTGTGATGCATTTGAGGAGCATTCCATTGCGGGTTAGCTTGTATAATCGCCCGTCAACCAATTGATAGTTCTTGGCTTTACGATGGATTTTCTCCAATGTAGCATCATCGTCCGGAATAGCTTGGTTTGTGAGGTACACCCGGATTGGATCCATCCAGTTCTCCTCGTTTCCAACTAGAGCGGCAGCTCGGGCCGTACCGACCAACATAGACTCCTTGGCGGATTCGTTGGTTGTAGAAACTGATCCCTTGGCGGGTTCAGTTTTTAGGTTCGGTAATGAAACCGACACAGATGGTTTAGTAAGAACTTCAAGTAACACGTTACCTGGGAGCCGTGTGCGTTCTGCAGCTGCCTTTGCCAGCTTATCTGCGTCGCCATTGAATTCCCTCTTCACGTGCTGTACTTCAAGCCCATCAAATTTGCTCTCCATCCGCCTATATGCCTCCAAGTACTTAGCCATGACCTCGCTCCGCGCGCTGTACTCTTTCATGACCTGCTTTGCAGCTAACTCGGAATCCCCTTTCACGAGCAGCCTTCTGACACCAAGAGATGCAGCTATGCGGAGACCTGTCAACAGTCCTTCGTACTCGGCAACATTGTTAGTAGGAGTTGGATCAACAAAATTGATTTGTAAAGCATACCTGATGATGTCATTATGTGGTGAGATCAGGACCACCCCAGCCCCCGCGCCTGCTTTGCAAAACGCTCCGTCATAGAACATTGTCCAGTGTTCGGGATTTTGGGCAGCCTCTTCAGGTTCGGGGTTAGTCCACTCTGCAATGAAATCTGCCAGAGCCTGCGATTTGATGGCAGTTCTGGGTATGAATTCAACGTCGTAAGCCCCCAGCTCCACAGACCATTGTGCGACCCTTCCTACGGCATCTCGATTATGTAAAATGTTGCCTAGGGGGAAAGTTGACACAACCTTGATCTTGTGGCTCAGAAAATAATGCTTGAGCTTCCTGGAAGTCATTAGTACAGCATATAATAATTTCTGAATCTGAGGGTACCTTGTTTTGGCATCATGCAGCACCTCGCTTACAAAATAAACGGGGTGTTGTGTTGTAGACTTTTCTGTTGGTCTCTCGACCACCAGGACAGTGCTAACAACAGTTGGCGTCGCTGCTACGTATAACAGCATCTCTTCTTGTGGTTTTGGCGGGACTAGTACGGGCATTTTCCGCAGGTACTGTTTAAATGCCTGGAATGCCTCTTCTGCTTCTGCCGACCACTCAAAATGATCAGTTTTACGCAACAATTTGTAAAATGGCATACCTCGTTCGCCTGACTTGGACACGAATCGACTTAGGGACGCCATCATTCCTGCCAACTTCTGGACCTCGTGGCGGCTGCGTGGAGACTTCATGTCGTCGAGTGCCTTGATCTTGTGCGGATTTGCCTCTATACCTCGTTGGAAACAAGGTAACCGAGGAGCTTACCCGATGATACACCAAAGGTGCATTTGGCGGGGTTGAGCATCATCCTGTTTTTACGCAAGTTGTTGAATGTTTCAGTTAAATCAGCGATTAAATCGCCCTTTAACTTACTTTTCACAACAATGTCATCTATGTACGCTTCCACATTACGGCCGATTTGGCCTTCAAGAACAATGTGAACACATTTTTGATAGGTGCAACCTGCGTTTTTCAGACCAAAAGGCATCTTTATATAGCAATAAACACCGAAGGGAGTTACAAATGCAGTTTTCTCCTCATCGTCAATGCACATGCTGATTTGGTGATACCCCGAGTAGGCATCTAGAAAACAAAGCAATTCGCATCCAGAGGTAGAATCTACAATTTGATCTATCCTAGGTAATGGGTACTCATCCTTCGGGCAAGCTTTATTTAGATCTGTGTAGTCCACGCACATCCTCCACGTTCCGTTGGGCTTCTTGACCATGACTGGGTTCGCCAGCCACTCCGGGAAAGGGACCTCTCGAACGAAGCCGGCTTTGAGCAGTCGGTTGATTTCTTCGTTAATGGCGTCTTGCTTCTCCGGGGTGTATCTCCTTTGCTTCTGCTTGACTGGTCAGACGCCAGTTCGTATGCCAAGCTTGTGCTCGATTACCTCCCTGGGGATCCCGGGCATGTCAGATGGTTCCCAAGCGAACACATCCGCGTTTGCCCGGAGGAAAGCAATGAGCTCGAGTTCCTATTTGTCACCCAAGCCAAGACCTATCTGGGTGGTCTTGGTCGGGTCTGTCTCATCAAGGGTTACCGCCTTCGTGCCTGGCTCGGTGCGCCTGGCCGGCGGCTCGACTGGTGAGACGTTGGCCGTTGAGTCACCAGCTGCTTGTGGCGGCGTCCCCCTGAGTGGGGTCTGGTCCACCACAGCCTGCCTCTCAGCAGCACTGTTGACGCGGAAAATCGGCGGACGTATTCCCCGCGTGCAGCACACGATGACCGGGGAGATCAGCTTCGCTCCAGTGCCAGTCTACACTCCAGTTCAGGTTCGTGGCGTGCCAGTCAATTTGACCTGAAATTGACAAGGGAATAAAATAGTTAAATTGCTCTATGATTGTGCCGGCTCTATTTCAGACGATGGAGTAACGTCGAATTTTAGCCAAGACCCAATCAGACACGTATCGGCCGATACTGATCGGACCTCAGAATCGGACCTCAATGATGACGTCAATCGGACCGAGTGATCGGACCTCAATCAGACACCAAATCGGACCTCAGGATCGGACCAATCAGGATCGGACCTTGATTGATATAACAGACCGGCCTTTGAATAATAAAATAAAGCATAAAACAAGGCCAATATGTAAAATAATGGATCAGCTGTATCTTGAAACAAGATATTAAATAATCACAGTGTAAGCCGATACATTGTCCATCTTGCCTAATTGCCAGTTTGACTCATCTTATCGGACCATCTAACCAGCCGATCGGATTATAGCCTTTTCAGAGAAATCTAGCTCCGACGTAGGGAATCTAGATTTCTCTAACTATGATCAGATCAGATAGCTAGATAATCAGATTTAACTTATCAACTTGTTAATTAAACAAGATGCTCGCACAGGTGTTGATCAGAATAAGCAAAATAAGTAGGCAAAACATTAACAGATACGTTCTGATTCTAAGATATGCTACCAAACGATTAAGCATGATCCAGCTCCGACGTAGGGAATCTACACCACACTTAACATTCAAATAGCATTAAGGCATAACCAAAGCTTCCTTTAACTAATCAAGATGAACCTAGCTCCGACGTAGGGAATCTAGACCAAACATGACAGTCAAAGATTAATCTAAGCGTATTACAAAGATCCAGCTCCGACGTAGGGAATCTACACCAATGCAATACTCAAAGAACAACCAGATTAAACCACAAAGCAAGATCGGACATAGAACGGTGCTGTAAGATAAATATTGCTTAAATCGGACCAAGACCTATGCTCAAAGCCGTTGAAGAAGTAGAATTGATTCACATGGCGTAGATCTAAACCAATCTAGCAGCTCCAACAAACCGCAAAGACTACCTTTAGTAACCAAGATTACTCTAGCTCCGACGTAGGGAATCTAGACTAATCTTGATACCTAGCTCCGATGTAGGGAATCTAGGCTTAAAGTATAGTCCGATAAACGATAATCTGTTGAATAATCAATATTGATCTAGCTCCGACGTAGGGAATCTATATCAATCTTGATTATCCAGGGATAAATCGGTTGAACAGTATAAACGAGAAAGGGCGATGCGCCTCAATTCAAAGCCTATACTAGTTCGATAAATTGACTAACTTACTGGTAAGCCGGAGATCAGAACTGATGCAGCCCGTCCACCAATGAGCTTCGTCGGAACTACTACTAGGGTTTTGGCGTGAAGCCGGGTTGTATTGAATTGTGAGAATTGTCCTTTACAATTTGCCGTACCCCCTTCTTATATAGGTAAAAGGTTGTACGGTCTTTGACAAATAGAGACTTTGGTACAAAAGACTACGCAACTGTTCTGGAAACTAATAATGTGATATATTCTAATTTCTAGCCTCACGTACACCTTTTATTGGGCCCAATCACGCCTTCCATGCCAGCCTATTTCTCTTTCCATGCATGATCTGGAGTATATAGCCGCATATTCCGTATACACGTACATGCTGATATCTTCCTTCTTGTCTTGTATACGGACTCATTAGCCCTTCAGATTGTGCAGCTCTTTGGATTTCCTTACCTTGTACGTGAGGTTTGCTATATATATATCTGACGTTATATATGTAGCCAACTATGTTAATCGGCTGTACATGCACGAGAACTCTTATAGCCGATATATGAATCTAGCATCCACGTGTATATCTCTTCTGCCTCGACCTTGCCTTTGCATCTTCACGTGAGGAGTCCTGGACGTCAAGTTTTCTATTAAATAATATTTCTTAATCGGCAAAGCAAGCCGATTTGCCTTCTCGCATAGCAACTGGACTGGACCAATCAATCTCCCTTGACCGATGCACTCTGCCTTGACATATATCCCAGAGTCCGTCGTTTCCAGTTGATGATCAGCTTCCTCCTGTATATGCGTACATCCGACGGTTAGTCGTTCACGTCTCCATGTGTACTCAGATACTAGCCGACATGCTCATGCACCGATAATCGTGCTTTTTTAGCGTATACATGAGCTGGACTCCGTATAACAAAACTGAACATACGAGGCCAAATGTGCTAACTGGCCGTATATGCAACGGCATCTTTAATTAGTCAATTCTTCAATTGTTGATCTCGTGAATTTGGCAACCATCATTCGTCTTGCTTCTCACTAATGTTTTCTGTCAATGATATTTCTCGGCTGTCCAAATTTTGGTGCAAACACAGGCCCCCCTAGTTCGGAGTATGAATTCTCATGCTTCGAACTATTTCAACCTGGTGGTCTTCTCCAAAGAGCCGAGAAACCCACTGGCAGCAATGGTGTGTTCTCACCATGTTTCCACAATTTTACCTGTAAAACAGTAAATCTCCAATACATGTGGAAATAAGTTAGTAGCAAATGCATATGTGCATAAATATCATAGTTTTCTCCATTTCGTATTGTTGATCAGGAGACGCTGCAATGCCGATTATATCTCAAGAGTATCAAATCTATAACTGAAATTTCTCTCAAATCTGAATAAAATGGTACTCTACTCATCCATCTATCCCTTTAACCATGGGGCTTACAATTCTCACTAAGTTCTTAAGCATTTACAAAACAGAACAGCTATAGAACTGCTTATCTTTCATTCTTTGACAACTTTCATTCCAGAGTTTTTATTCTGTTATGCCTCGGTTTTGGCGGACACATGTCCGTCGTTTTTATTTCCGGGCTTTTATTCAGGCGGGCATCGGAGTACCCATTGTTTTATTTGGCGGACACGTGTCCGTCTTTTTTCCCAATTTTAGAAAAATGTATCACATAATATTGCAAAGCCAAAGACCGGACCATACGGAGATACAAGTCATATACTTAGATCAAGAAATTATTAGTGATTTATTTTCTTATACATATCATTCCCTCCAATCATCTTAGAGCTATGAGGCTACTTAGGCCTTGGGCCTTTTATTTATTTATTATTAAACTCAGTTCTGGCGGACACGTGCCCGTCGTTTTTATTTCTGAGCCCCTTTTTTTTATTTTAGCATAACCTCATATCCCTAATCAAAAAGGAAATGCACATACAAGATATTTTAGTGAATCTTGATCTTGGGTGTATGACTATAATCTACACTAGTGGTCACAACAATTTGACAAAGCTCAATATGACAGCAGGTGATGATTTTTTTTAATTAGAACTTCTCCGAATTTCAAGTATCTTAGAACAACGTCATAGCAAACTCTATCTCTATTCTTATTCTATAATCACCTTTAAACAAAGTCCAAACTTTATGCAACCCACAGGTTTCAAAGATTTCGAGACAAATATTATAACCACTAAATCCAAATCCAAAATAAATCAAAGTTATAGACTAGACACAGATGAAACATAAAGCAGAGCATCTATTCATCATTTCAACAATGGATAAACTAAAACATTCATAGCACACATTTATAGAGTGGAATTACTCTCAAAATTCTAGTTTCAGCATGGAGATATAACGTCAACAGTTTTGTCCTTTTAATATTTTTAATTTGAAAACTCAAAACTGCTGGAGAAGTGAAGATAGAGTTGCGCAAACCTGCTCGATGTTGCGCAACGTGTGTCCGTGGAGAGTTCAGGCCCCCCGAGGCACAACTGATGCAGGAGCTTGAGACGTTTAGTGTGTTCTCTTCAAGGGTCTTCTCCATCATTAGTTCCTCACATATGTATGTACATCCCCCTCATTTTAAGCCGATGAAGATGCTGAGGACTTCTTTCATTATCGGCTGTTGCAATCTGAGGCTGAGACTGGATGTAGCTTGATATCGGTGACTCTTTTCTGATATCTATTCTTTCTCCCCATTGCTGCTTGTATTCTCCTGTAGATGCTTGTTCCTGTAACATAATCTGCTGCTGCTTCTCCACACAGTAACCAATTTGACGTACCCTGTTGAGACTTGATGACATGGATTGATCCTTATCCAGAATACTAATGCACGACAAACTGGTCTCTAACCTTCTACTTGTTTCAGCTGATAGAGTTTGATTGCATATAAAAACCCAAACCGGCTTAAATGTCCAAGTTGAACCTACACAGTGTAGCTTTGCTGAATAGCGTCAATGAGGTTGTTCAGTTTGTCGATGATTTCGTGTGCAACCCTCTAAATCTGGCCATCTCAGCGCATAGCGACTTCGCGGGCCTTTTGACAAGTCCTGCCAGTTCATGGAAGTCTTGGTTAGACCGTACCGGCCGTTTCTTTCGTCATTGCCGGCCAAGTTGGCGAGTATACTACCCATGATCTTGCTCAGTCCGGGTTCGTCACTGTGGAGTATCTCTTGATTGCCGCAATAAATATGGTTTTGATGTTGCCGTCCGATTTCGCTGCTCCTGATGAACAAGACGACCATGAGGTCGATTATGAACTGGAAGAAGCCGCTGCATGCTTGGTTCTTGATTCAGAGAAGGCGGTTTTTGAGAAGCCAAATGCAAATGGGTATCGGCACCTGAAGCCTCTGTACATCAAGGGATACGTTGATGGGAAGCCGATGACCAAGATGCTGGTTGATGGAGGAGCTGCTGTCAATCTCATGCCCTATTCTACATTCCGCAAGCTGGGTAAAGGGATTGATGATTTAGTCAAGACCAATATGACGCTCAAGGACTTTGGCGGCAACGTTTCGGAGCCTCGGGGGGCAATTCATGTGGAATTGACCATCGGCAGCAAGACATTGCCGACTACCTTCTTTGTGATTGATGGCCAAGGTTCTTACAGTATGCTCCTCGGACGAGATTGGATTCATGCCAACTGTTGCATCCCATCCACTATGCACCAATGTTTGATCCAATGGCAGGGCAACAAAGTGGAGATCGTCCCAGCTGATGATTCGGTTAGCATTGCTACAGCCGAGTCAACAATTTGGGAATTTGAAGGAGTTGAGTGCCTGTCAGGGAAGACATGGGATGGTGACTTCCTCAAGGTGTCCGATCAAGGACTAAAGCCGATTCAAGCAGTCGGCTCTGAGACCTTGTTTTGAATGGATGATTATGTAGGAGATTTTAAAGGCCGATATGGTTAGTAAGTTCTTTCAAATATGTATTTGATAGTTCTTCTTATAAATTGAATCGGCCTGATTATTGTTTCGCCTTGGGGGGCAAGATTCGAGTTTGTTTGTTCAATGAAATTGCTTCAATATTTGGGTAAATTTGTAAAGCCGATGCTATGCGTCAGGCTTAAAAGCCGATGGAAAATCGTCTCAAGAACAAAAATAAGAGCCGATGTGATATGCATCGCCTTAAGGATTATATACAGCAAAAGAAAAGTGTATTATATCATTAAGCCGCTCGATGGCGGAGCAGGCTATCAATGTATCAGATCATTCAGTAAGACGGGCAGGTTTCAGTGTTCAAGGCTGCAGATATTTGACTATCAACTCAAGAGCGGTCTGACGAATTTTGTCAACATCAGCAATGATCTTGGCGTCAGCTTCAGCATTCCCTTCTACAGGCTTGATTGTCTTGTGGATTTCTTTAGCCGCCTTGATATGGATCTTGTAATCCTCCTCAGCCTTTGCCTTCAAAACCGGGATGTCATCAAGCTCTTTTGTCTTAGCCTGGATACTTGATAGAACTTGGGCGAGTTCCTGCTCCAATTGTTGTTTTCTGGCTTGAAGATTGTCAAGTTCTGACTGGATAGAGGCAGGACGAGCCGATAATTCTTCAATCAATTTTGTTGACTTGTCAGCCTGGGCACGTTCTTCATCCCTTACCTTGATTAGATCCTGCTGGGAGGTCCGATTGGTGATTCGGCGATTGGCCTGCAACACTGGAAAGGAATGGCCTTCTATGTATGCCGCCGGAATCAGTGCTTCCTCCAGGTCTGACGGAAGTTGGCCCCTTAGAGTTTTGATGACCTTACGAATCGGCTTTGCATCCTGGACAAGATCGATGATATCTTGGTGAAGAAGAGCAGATATGTCAAGCAATTTTGCCTTCACTTCGTCAGATAGCAAGCTTTGCCCAGAGCTGATCTCTTCCTCTTCAGCTTGCAGCCGATCAAAATCAATTGATAGGGTCTGGCTGGCTTGAGGGGTATCTTGGGCCTGCAAAAGAAATGATTAGATATGATGACAAGAAAGCTGATACGAATATATCAGGCTAGAAAGTTTACTTGTTTCCAGGCTAGTTCCTGCTCGGGTCCGATCAAAGGATTATTGCTGCCTTGGATGTTTGCTTGGGCAATCTCAAGATCCGTCAAGACATGCTGGATGATTTGCTAAAAGAAAGAAAATAAGAACAAGTTGGATATCAATTATTGAATAAGTCGGCTGGTAATTACCGTTGCTTCTGGATCAGGGAGTTGAATCTGTGGAGAAGTTGCTGGTTGTTCTCCCTGAAGGCCCTGGCTTGATTGTGCTTGTGGGCTTGGCTGACGAGGCGAGCCAGTTATGGTTCTTTCAGATGAGGACGAATGAGACGAACGGGCCTGTGTCGGACTTGGTTGTATCTGAGCTGGGCTCGATAATCTTTGTGGGTCCGATTCTGGTAATTCCTCGGCCGATGGGCTTGAAGACTCGGCCGGACTCGGTTGGCGTGCAGAAGATTCTCCGATGACCTGAACTTGCAAAGAGGGTTAGTTTCAATAAAGAGAGAAATCAAATTCATGAAGTTCTTGAACTTGCCAGAGCAGTCTTCGGGCGTTTTGGAATTTTTGAGGACATCTGCTTCTTCCTTTTTCTACTATTGCCGTATGCCGATAGAAGCTTGCCGATGGTGGGAGAGTCACAGCCAATCCACGGATCTGGCGAGACATTACTATAGACGACTTGTTTCCCCGATCGAGTTATTGTTGGAGGGGTACGATCGACATCCTGGTAAAGAATTGGTTAGCAAAATAAAGTTATGTAAAGGAGGG
>CM014277.1:79171810-79210008 GCA_004135705.1 Alloteropsis semialata
CGTGCGGCGGCGCGGGTGCGGCGGGGCGGTGGGGCGGGCGCGGGCGGCCGGTGTGTGCGTGTGTGAGTGAGACCGCGAGCCGGTGTGGGAGTTAAGTGTGAGGGAGGTTGCCGTGTGCCAGATCTACGGCACACGGCAAACCAAGACTTTGCCGTGTGCCCAGATCTGCAGCACACGGCAAAAATAGCATTTGCCGTGTGCCGTGGGCCCAGGCACACGGCAAAGGGGCTGGCCATCATTTTATGTAAATTCAAATTCACTATTAACTTCAAATTTTCAGAAAAACAAACCACTCAAATGCCTAATAAGATCATAAAATGTACATATTCGAATTTGAATAGAGTTTTTGCATTATTTCGTGTACTTTTAGGTAAATTTGAATTTGTTTCAATTAAAATGTTAGAATTCCAATTAATACGTTAAAATTATCAAATAGATACGAAAAAATACCAAAGTTGAACATGAACCAATGTATGTTGTGTACTACATATACAAAAAGTGTTAAAGTCAAATTCGAATTCGTTCGTCATTACGCCTCAAAATCTAGTCACAACCTGCTCTTATTCCTAAAACTTCCTCGGGGAAGCTTCGGTTTGTACACAACGTACGTGACAAAATGTGCGAAACCTACTCAACTATTCACTAGAGCCTCCATGTATGATAGCATGACATATTTACGAATCTCATGATTTTCAGACTTCGTTTGAATTTTATATAATTTCATAAGTAATCCGCCCAACGGTCGTGGTAATGTTTTGTGAACAAGATTTTCAGATTTTCGTGCCAACTACTGGATATGTTCTTAAATGTGACTCAATATCATGAATATCAATTTTCCGCTCACTTTTGTCTATTATTTCATGCACTTCCAGTTCAAATTTGCATAATATCAAAAAAATCATTTGAATGAAATAAATTTGAGAAATATAACAAAAAGATCTAGAAATTGATCAAATTTGAACATGGACTACCTACATATGTATGTGGAAGCTAGAAAAATTTGGGAGGTCAAAATCAACTATTTTTTTATTTTTTTGCCGTGTGCTTGGGCAGGGCACACGACAAAGGGGCCTCTTTGCCGTGTGCCATGATTAAGCACACGGCAAAGGGGTATGTTTGCCGTGTGCCTGGCCCTGGCGCACGGCAAAACCCCAACTTTGTCGTGTGCCTCCCGGTGGCACACGGCGAAGTGTAACGGCCGTCTCCTTTCGGACGGCCGGTTGACGGTTAATTTTTTTTGCCGTGTGCATTTTGCATGGCGCACGGCAAAGATGGAGTTCGCCGTGTGCCTGGGATGGGCACACGGTAAACAGCCTACTTTGCCGTGTGCCGTTTGTTTGCCGTGTGCTTATCCCATGGCACACGGCAAAGTGCCTTTTTGCCGTGTGCCCGACAAACAGCACACGGCAAATTTTTGTGCACACGGCGAATTAGGGATTTCCGGTAGTGGAACGACATGCATGCAGACAAGAAAATCAAAGATGGGCTGGACTGGAGAGAACAGTTAGGAAAATAATGAGAAAAGATGAAGGTTGGGCCAGGTTTTTGAGGGTTAGCGTGTTTAGGCCAGGGTAAGTTTAGTTAGTTCAGTTAGCTTATGAATTTGTATCTAGAATTCAAACATAATCTACACTCAATCAATTTGAAACCAAACAAAGATCCAACTCATACTAGCATTTCAATTTCCTTAAAGGAATTAAATGCACAAAATTATTATAACTAGGAATTTGATGAGAGGGCAAATGAAGACATCATTAAGTTAGCATGCAAGGTAAAGTCAAACAAAATTTTTGAAAATCACATTTTTCAAACATGGGATGTTACAGCTGTGCTTGTGGAACGCGATGTAATCTATGTGCTACAAACACGGATTTAAAATTTTGATAGGCATGGGGTCAGAAAATTGTTCATTGTAGATACTTGTGGTTTTTTGTAAATATGATCAAAGGTAAAGAAAATTTACTTATAATAAAACTATAGTGACCTATAATTTGTAAAAGAGATGGAGTATTGGCTAATCAGTCCAATTAGAATATAACCTATCGGCCTGAGTATGTGAACATTTAGACAGGGGTTAGTCGTCCAAGTTAGTTTACTACTATACCTGTAATAATCTCGACACCTACAATCGAACACGATCAATAATGTGGATCGTTGAGCATGGGGCATACAGAGGCTCCCATCTGGGCGTCTTTCACACTTCATTACTAGTCAAACCAGGGCTGCTGTCAACGCTTTGTCAAGTGAAGAAAAGAGTTTCATGTCAAGTGAAGTTTGATGCGCGAACGAAGGCCCGGCTCCCAGACAACGCTTTGTGTTTATGGAAAGTGAAGTTGATGTCCTCAGAGGAATAGCTTGAGTCTGTTCTGTTGGTGCTACTAGGTTCAGTCCCAAGACCCCAACAAAAACAAACACACAGAGAGCAACAGATTGCACTGCCATGGAGAAGGAGCTGCCATGGCTAGAAACTAGGGAGGAGTAGACCATCTCGCCGAAGACCCCGAGAATTGGAAACTAGGGAGGGGAGCGAGTCGCCAGAGATGAGGAAGGAGGAGATTCCCATCGCCAGAGATGAGGAAGGAGGAGATTCCCATCGCCAGAGATGGAGTGCTTCACTCGGTCAAATCGACGCACTGGTAGAGGAGAAGATCGTGGAAGGTACCGTAACGGTTTTGATTATGAAGAAAATTGGGCGGTATCGGTCTTGTACTAGGCTGTAACCGATTCCATGGCATCGGATTACAGAAAATTTAACCAAACATGTTTAACATATATCTGTTACCATGTAATCTGATACGGATTGATTTTTGTGGAACCAAACAGCACCTTAGATTATGTAGTGCATTATTTCACAGAATGGCGTGATCACCCAAGCAAACACACAGCAAGATATGCAATCCACGCCAATACCATTTGAATACATCTCTTCACGTCCCCCGTCATCTTGTGTGGAAATAGGAAAACTCAAGTTTCTACACTGACGAATTCAATGCACCTAAACAATATAACCTTTAGTTTAAAGAAGAGTAGCTAGGTCTTGCTCCATGATATGATGATGATAGGCGATTGTTTCTTACTAAGAGCAAACTGTTTTGGTTAAGACTAAAGCGGATCGAGTTGGTTTTTCTCTCTTTTATCTTCAAACTAGTCTCCATTCCATCCAACCCGGTGCAAAGACTTGCTCCTCCTCTGTTCTATTTCATATGCCATCAGCGTCTCAGCGATGACGTAGCCTCCACCAAAATATGCAAACTTTATCTAGGAATATTGCACTGTCAAGGTTAGGTTTAGTGACTACTTGACATTTTTTTGAGGCTGAGCCATTCACAGAATACACAGCCAATAAACTATTAGGAGTAGAAGGTGTAAGTACGCAACGATGAATGACTGGCTTGGCGTTATCAGCTATGCTAATTCCACGAAGATATGCCAATACATACAGCAGCAATGACATAATACCCACAGGAAAGAACAAACAACAAGTGGGCTTCTTGCTGGCCGGAAAGAATTATGGGTGATTCGTGCGTCAATACTTTTCAATCATGCAATTGGGCCGCAGATAAAATGGGCGTATGGTTGGCTGGCCTTTAACCTGCGCTGAGCTGTTGGCAACTATCAGTGCCAACAGCATGAACTGCAAGAGCAGTATCTTTGTACATAATCTTTAGGCAATGATCAGGGGTGTTTGTGCAACAGTTTATTGAACAGATTGAAGCACACGTCCAGGACGACGGAGTTGTTAAGTGCCTTTCTAGCTAGGGGCACGGCAGACATACTTTTCGAGTTGGTCTTTCTATCTTTTATCTTCAAACTAGTCTCCATTCCATCCAACACGGTGGAAAGACTTGCTCGTCCTTTGTTCCATTTCATATGCCATCAGCGTCTCAGCGATGACGTGGCCTCCACCAAAATACGCAAAATTTACTTGGGAATATTGCACTGTCAAGGTTTGGATTAGTGACTACTTGACAATTTTTTATGAGGCTGAGCCATTCACCGAATACACATCCTACAAACTATTAGGGGTAGCAGGTGGCTTGGCATTATCGGCTATGCTAGTTCCATGAGGACGAAGATATGCCAAAATATACAGACAGCAAGGACATAAGACCCAAAGGGAAGAACAAACAACAAGTGGACTTCTTGCCGGCCGGCAGCTAATCAGTACTTTTCAATCGTGCCATTGGGCCGCACATAAAAAGGGCGTATGAATGGCTGACCTTTAACGTTTACCTGCCCTGAGCTGTTGGCCAGTATGCTAACTTTGCATGCGCACCATATCTGCCTTATGTTGCATGCATAATCCACCTAGTGATCTTGTGATGTTTTAGCCCCCACTAACTAATCACAAGGTGTAAGTACTGCTATCTAGAGAGGAAGAAAATAATAGAAGTTAATGAAATTTGGAGGTCAAGGTCATGGAGATCTTCAACAATTTTGGATAGAAGTTCAAGAACAGGCTTGAAGCCTAGTGTTTTTAGACTCTGTTTAGCTGATCTTAGGTAACGCCTCATGCTATTTTGGCCCCCACTAAGGCCTTGTTTGGATAGAGGTGGATTGGAAGGGAATGAAGGGGATTGAGAGAGAAATGAACTAATTTCCCCTTAATCCCTCACATTCTCCTTCAATCCACTCGTCGCCAAACAAGCCCTCACTATTCAGGAGGTGTAAGTCATTTTTGCCTTTCTAGATACATAATTTCTACTTCGTATTTAGATATAATATATATCTAGACGCATAGCAAAAACTATGTATCTGAAACAAATTCAATTTGGAACAAGTGAGTATCAGTTAACTAAGTAGAAGCAACAATTACCATTTCAAATGGCAACATAATTTAACTAAGATAGCCAAATTATTATAAAAAAGACAGCCAAATTGACAAATCAAGAGTGAACACAACTATTAATTTTGTGCTTCTTTCTTAGGATTGTGTTTTTTTGGGCAAGAGAGGAGTATATGAAACATTTTTTCCTTTGAACTAGTCTACAATGACTTGATACATCCCAGCGGTGCTAGTATAACACTACTGTAGTCAGCACGGAAACCTCATCCATGCTGGTTATCGGACCGGCTGTGACACCCGGTATTAAGGACAAAACCGAATGACCTTCATATGTACGTCAGGATCAAGTTTACACACATATGAGACTTCATTAGTGATACAAAAGATAATGCAAATCGAAATTAGTATTAAATAACATTATTACACTCACGTAAGACACAAGTCTTTATCGAAACAAATTACTAACAGTGGAACTTCAACACTTCACCACAGGCAGTTGACTGTGGAACACGTACGCCTAGAAATCTCCAACGTCCTCAGAAAACTCCACAAAGTTATCTTGTCTGAATGATTAAATCAAGGGTGAGTACACTTATGGTTGGTACTCAGCAAGTGTAGAGCAAAAACAAATGACATGCAAGGTTTAACAAGGAATAGCTGGCTAATTAAGCACTTTAGTTGGTCATATTTTAATTAGCAGCATAACAATTAAGCGTAAACAAATACCATATGCCATAACCATATCCAAATGCATAAATGATCCAGTTTAATTCGTCTTCAAGTTCAAATTATCATGAGAGAGTCCAGGCCGCTCTTGACCGTGAACACGGCTGATATATCGGTTTTTAACACTCTGCAGAGGTTGTACACTTTCACCACAAGTCGTGATTCCCATTGCCAAAGGCATGTACTCCCTTCATACCACGTGAACAAAGTACTGTGTTTCACTATGATGCCTGTCCAAAGAATCTCTAAATGTGTGTGCTCCTTTTCCGTGCAGATCTCTGAAAGGAACACCTTCCTCTCCCGTGCCTCTTCACATGAATCTTGCTGGTAGCAACCAGCACCATCTAAAACAAACAGTGCCTCCATACAACATTGAGATCCTCTAGTTACTTAGCCAAGACCATTGCCCATTAGTCCTTGTGGTGGTACTGTTTTCCTGGGTGGTCACTCTATGTTCCAATTAACACAAGTGATCTTATTATATAAATGCATAGGAACATAAATAAAAATATGGCACAAATTCATTATATTGAAACTTAGTGTAAACCATTCCCTAGCTAAAGCTACTAGCATCAACTACCCAACATGAAATATAAACCCGGGGTTTGACAAGGTATGATGATTGAAACTGGTCAATCCTTACCATAGGACCCATCATGATTAAAGCATGCAAGCATAGCATAACTACAAAGTGAGCATGCCATTTGGTTATTAGTACTAAAAATCATGATCAAGAATACACTTGCCTTAATTCTAGATAACGGGGTACTGCTAGAGACTTCAAAAGCTTGATCCTTGAATTCCACAAACAATCCTTGACACCACAGTTGTTGCACTGTCTATTCATAGCACAGGGGCACATACAATAACACAATACAGCAAATAAGAAACAATGTACAAACACAGACAACAGTACAAAACAACAGTCTAAAGTTGCAGCTCATGTCCTTAGGGTCACGTGAGCGAAAGAATGACTCGAATCGGAGTTAAAACAGACAAGATATGGCCAAAACGGGATTCGAGGGGCTATTCTGCGATAGATTAGAACTTTCAGAGGCTAGATTGAAAGAAACTAGGGACTTAAACATAATTACATGTATAAACTCAGGGTCAAACATGTAAAAGGGCAGGGTTGGATGCGGGTTCTATACTTAAAAAGATAAAGGGGCTACTGAGAAAATAAAGGACCTAAATGCATTTACTTTACAACTGCGATGGACTGCAGGTTCATTATACAAAACTTTGGGGTCTCTTTAACAAATCTTCCTCGGCTGATTGGTGGATTTGACTTGGACCTGATCCGTTGATCTACATATGGACGGCTGAGGAAGCTCGCCCGGCTTCAGGTCACCGGAATGCGCGGTTGACGGTGGCCTTCCGCATGCGCATCTTGACAAATCTCATGATTTTCAGATTTTCGTTTGTTTTTTCTAGAATTTAAAAACAATTCGGACACACATAAATCGGCATGTTTTGTGAACAAGATATTCCAAATTTACTTTCATTACCAGGATAAGGCCTCACAATGGACTCAGTAATATGAATATCATTTTTTCACTCACTCTGTTCCATTATTTGAATCACCTGCAATTCAAATTTGACTTAAACCCAAAAATTCCTTTAAACAAAATAAATTAATTAAATATAGCAAACGGACCGAGAAATATACCAAATTTTAACATGGAGTACTCTGTATTGTACGTGGAGAGTAGAGAAAGTTTGGAGAGGATAGGAGGGAAAAAATTATGGATTTGCCGAGTGCCTGGAAAAAACACTCGGCAAAATCCATTGTTTGCCGAGTGCCCCAAAATACACTCCGCAAACCAGTCTTTGCCGAGTGCCACTAACGGGCACTCGGCAAAGTTCTAACGGTCGGCCCCGACCGTCACTTGGCCACCGCACATGGCTGTCACGTGCGGTTGTTTGCCGAGTGTAATCCTTTGCCGAGTGTATTTTTTGTGTTTGCCGAGTGTATTTTTTTTGGCACTCGGCAAAGCGTCTTTATGCCGAGTGTCTTTTCTTTGCCGAGTGTTCTCCTGCCTACACTCGGCAAAGGCATGGTTTGCCGAGTATCCGAAGGAATGCACTCGGCAAAACATCGGATAATCGGCAAACTAGGGGTTTCCGGTAGTGGTGACTGCACGTATCTTGGTGAGGGCAAACTTTTAAAATTTCTTGTAGCTATGTGATTGTATATCCTAGATCCATGCTGTGTAGGATAGGTTTAGGATATATATATACTGTGTCAACCTAGAGCCTGCCAACTGCACTAAAGTCTAATCCAAAGCCCTGGCCCCAAAAATATAAATTTGTAGTAATGTCTTGAGCCCACCAGTGAGCATAGTAGGGACCAGTTGCACACTGCGATGATCCAACATATCATATGCAGAATAATGCACACTGACGTATTATAGGTGTATTGTTCTGAGAAGACGAACGATAACTTATATTTGAGATCAAGTTGTTGCTGATAATACATTAATTGATGTTGACAGCCTATTGCTTCAAGTTACTAGGATCAAACTAAGTTAGAGACGCGGAGTCCTCGTCTTATATTTAAAATGCACGATAACTTATATTTGAGATCAAGTTGTTGCTGATAATACATTAATTGATGTTGACAGCCTATTGCTTCAAGTTACTAGGATCAAACTAAGTTATTGACGCGGAGTCCTGTCGGATGTTTGGACCCGGCAGTCCACACAGGGTAGCCTACGTGGTTGATTTGTCGAGGGACAGATCGAGGATCAGAAGTCGATGGTAACACAAGACGCAAGGATTGAACAGGTTCGGGCCGTCGAGATGACGTAACACCCTACGTCCTGTGTTGGCGGCGATTGTATTGCTGTGTATGAAGTTCCTGAAGGATCTCCGTAGTTGGGTTCTGTCCTAGGGTTGTAGAGGTTGTAGTTTTCCGTAGATGTTGATCGTCTGGAGGGGGGTCTCAGGGCGCCTTATATAGTCCGGCTGCCTTGAGTTACAAGTCGGCCAGAGATCGTAACCTACCCGGAATACAAGGATTTGATCCCATAACGATTACAGATATCTTTCCCTACAATTCCGGCTAGTTTATCTTGATCTCCGAGCTTCTTGCGGAATACGCCGTGTGCTTTCCTTGCCGCGCGCGTCGTCGCGCCCATCCGGTCCGCCCGACTGGTGGGCCTCCGACTGGTGGGCCAGCCAGTCCGACAAACCGATCCAGATGTACTCGGATTGGGCTGCCCCTTGCTAGTTGGGCCAATCCGCCTTCTGGGTACCCCTGGGGGTCTACCCCCGACAAGCCCCGAGTAGTACGTGGTTGAGAGACAAGTCGGCGAGGTCGTGCTGTCTGATGAGCGTCGAGCCTGCTGCAGTTGGAAGCGAAACCGCGTGATACTGGAGAGAAAAAAGCCGTTTACCCAACGGATGCGCCGCGAGGTGCGTCCGTTGGACGTAGCCCCCGAGCCTTGAAGCGATTCCGAAGGAATCGGTCCAAGGGTTAGTAGCCTTGTTCTGAAGTCGTCAGACAATCAACGGATGCGCCGCGAGGTGCGTCCGTTGGCCGTAGCCCCCGAGCCTTGAAACGATTCCGAAGGAATCGGTCCAAGGGTTAGTCAAGGAGCGTCTGGCTAAATCATCCGACGTTAATTTCGGCGCCCAGCCCCCGAGCGTGAGGGCCGGGTCGAGCTGTCCGAGGCACGCCGAATAGTCGCCCAGCGCCCAGCCCCCGAGCGTGAGGGCCGAGTGCACGCCGAGTGGTCGTCCCGGCGCCAGCCCCCGAGCGTGAGGGCCGGTGCACGCCGAGTAGTCGTCCCGGCGCCAGCCCCCGAGCGTGAGGGCCGGTGCACGCCGAGTGGTCGTCCCGGCGCCAGCCCCCGAGCGTGAGGGCTGAGCACGCCGAGTAGTCGTCCCGGCGCCCAGCCCCCGAGCGCGAGGGCCGAGTCGAGCCGTCCGAGGCACGCCGAGTAGTCGTCGCGGCGCCCAGCCCCCGAGCGCGAGGGCCGAGTCGAGCCGTCCGAGGCACGCCGAGTAGTCGTCGCGGCGCCCAGCCCCCGAGCGCGAGGGCCGAGTCGAGCCGTCCGAGGCACGCCGAGTAGTCGTCGCGGCGCCCAGCCCCCGAGCGCGAGGGCCGAGTCGAGCCGTCCGAGGCACGCCGAGTAGTCGTCGCGGCGCCCAGCCCCCGAGCGCGAGGGCCGAGTCGAGCCGTCCGAGGCACGCCGAGTAGTCGTCGCGACGCCCAGCCCCCGAGCGCGAGGGCCGAGTCAAGCCATCCGAGGCACGCCGAGTAGTCGTCGCGACGCCCAGCCCCCGAGCGCGAGGGCCGAGTCAAGCCATCCGAGGCACGCCGAGTAGTCTTCGTCTTCCTCGTCATGCGGTAGCGCCAGCCCAGTACTCAAAAGCACTCAGCTAGCGATCCTTATGGAGTGTAGCGCCAGCCCGAGTGCTGCAAAGCACTCGGCTAGCGGCGATGTCGGAGTGGTCCAGCCCCCGAGCGTAACAGGCAAGCTCGGGATCCAAACCTATGCCCTGCAATGAAGATATGAAGGATAGGTAGTATATGGTGTAGCAAATACTAATTCTGGAGAAAAACATTCGGTGTTGTATGTAATAAAATTTCTACTTCCAACTCTTTAAGTCTATTAATTTCCTCGGGTAGTTATCCTGTTACGTTTATGCACCTGACCCCCGATAGCCGTAGTCCATAGCGCAGGGAGCTGGGCCGCATGCACGCGTAGGAGCGTAGGCGTACGGAAGAGTCGAGGTTTCACGGATTAAGGCGTGTGCTTCCCAAGTACTTTAGCGACTTGTACAAGAGTGGAAAAAGAAATAAACGATGGAGAAAAATGCAATATGCATCCGTTGGGTGTAGCCCGACTGCTTGTGTAGCGCTCGGGCTGTATAAGCAGTCGGGAACAAACCAAGGGTAGTCGGCGATGATCATGGAGACAAGTATATGGAGATACGTGGTGATCGAAAAATATTATGAAAGTATTTAAATATGACTTAGCTTGATTTGTGTCGGAGTTGGAGAATCATCATATCGCTTTGTGTATCGTCGTGGCCGAGTAGTCAAGGTTGCTGCGGATGTGTCGGCGAGCAACTTAACGGAGCTGGCCAGACGAGAGTAGATCGTTCTCGGCTGGTCTTCGCACCGAGTCGGCGCCAGAGACGAAGAATTTCCGTGTACGCCTGTGTACGTGCATAGCGAGCAGAGCCTTCTGATTGCCTGTATGCGCGCATGCGCAGGCCCATGGAACTTGACAGCTCGGTCGAATCCGTCTCGTATCCATCTTGCTGTTTAGGCCGCATGCATGCATAGGTCCTCCCGTCCATAGAATTTGCATGAAGTATTAGAAGAAGTATAGATTAGAATAGGCTTTTTCAGCTACTTGTCAGATTGGATCGGTAACGTGAAAGAGAAATAGGAAAAGATCTTCCTGTTGGTTTGCCGCATGCGGAGATAGATGTGCTGCCGCCGCCGCCGGGCCGACGAGTTCAGCGTGGAGATCAGAAACAGCTCGTGCCGGTGCATCTGGTAGCCGGCGCCACCGGCGCACGTGCGTTCGCTGACGCGAAGGGCATGCAGCCTGTCCTTGCGTCCGCTTGGTGCTGCTGGAGGCCGGTGTACGTGGATCTTCTTCTGCTGCAGGATCACTGAGCCGCCGTGTGACCCGTGCTTTGAGTACTCGATCACGCCGCGTTGCAGGGGCAACCGTGAATCGGAGGGTCGACGTCGGATCGCCAAGTTCGTCGGTGTTGACGAGAAACTTGTAGATTGATTCTCCCATCGAGCTTGTAGATTGATCTCGTCGATCAACCCCTACCTGGCGCGCCAACTGTCGGATGTTTGGACCCGGCAGTCCACACAGGGTAGCCTACGTGGTTGATTTTGTTGAGGGACAGATCGAGGATCAGAAGTCGATGGTAACACAAGACGCAAGGATTGAACAGGTTCGGGCCGTCGAGATGACGTAACACCCTACGTCCTGTGTTGGCGGCGATTGTATTGCTGTGTATGAAGTTCCTGAAGGATCTCCGTAGTTGGGTTCTGTCCTAGGGTTGTAGAGGTTGTAGTTTTCCGTAGATGTTGATCGTCTGGAGGGGGGTCTCAGGGCGCCTTATATAGTCCGGCTGCCTTGAGTTACAAGTCGGCCAGAGATCGTAACCTACCCGGAATACAAGGATTTGATCCCATAACGATTACAGATATCTTTCCCTACAATTCCGGCTAGTTTATCTTGATCTCCGAGCTTCTTGCGGGATACGCCGTGTGCTTTCCTTGCCGCGCGCGTCGTCGCGCCCATCCGGTTCGCCCGACTGGTGGGCCTCCGACTGGTGGGCCAGCCAGTCCGACAAACCGATCCAGATGTACTCGGATTGGGCTGCCCCTTGCTAGTTGGGCCAATCCGCCTTCTGGGTACCCCTGGGGGTCTACCCCCGACAAGTCCTCGTCTTATATTTAGAATGCGAAGTTATAAACTAAGTTAGTCTTATATTTAGAATGCGAAGTTATACACTAAGTTAACCGTTCCATCGTCGGAATTGCATTGTCTAATGTTTCTTTAGGGGCATCATCTCTGTATATCTAAATTTTCCATACCATCAGCGTCCATGTAGTTCACCTTGTGATTCGATTGTCCTAGTTACCACCTAATTTGTTAGGCCACTCACGTAGAAGCTTCATACTCATTAAATAGCATGTCATCTAAAATTTCTTAATGGCATGAAAACGAAGTAAATAAGAGAGAGAATGAACCAATTTTACATAGACGAGACGACCTGGACATGATTTAAAGCCTCAAAATAAAATGATGCATTTGACCAGAAAAAGATGATCCTTCTGGTCCTAGATAGAGCAGTCACCGGGTCGTCTCTTACGCTTGGCTAGTTCCTGCTACGTGCTCCGGTCCACTTTGGGTATCCTTTCATTATTCGATGGGCTCTCCTGCTGCGTGTACAGTTCGGTCACGTATTTCTAAAGTGGGGTCCATGTACAGGACATGTACATGTTGTTTGTTCAGAAAAAGGATAGGTACATATTAAAAGCAACCATCTCCTCTTCTCTAGGTCCAGGGATTCAAAATCATTTTGAACATTTGTCCTCTCTCTCCCCTCTCCCATTCCACTTTCACTCCTCTCCCATGATGGCGACCGCCCATGCAAGTGGATGTGTCAGGTCAGACTTTATGACGACTCATACGGTAAAGATTCTTAGCCACTCTTAGATGCATCAATAAAAAAAATTGCAAATACAATAAGTATACTAAGACCCTGTTTAGATCACTTGAAACTTTGAAACTTCACTATTCATCAAAGGAAATCTTACATGCATGAAGTATTAAACGTGTGTTAATGACAAAACCCATTCCATAACCCCCGGTAACTTTGCGAGACGAATCTAATGAGCCTAATTTAGCCATGATTAGACAACGTCGTGCTACAGTAAACAATCTCTAATGATGGACTAATTAGGCTTAATAGATTCGTCTCGCGATTTTCCGTCCATCCGTGTATTTAGTTTTATAATTAGATCATGTTTAGTTCTCCTAATCTTTGATTTAGAATTGAAAACTTTCTTTCGCAAACTTACAACTCCAATCTAAACAGGCCCTAACACTAAAAACAGGATCTCACGATTCCCAACGCGAAATGAAGGGCCATGATAACTTCAGCCATGAGTGCAGGGTGTAGAATTGATTTTCTCTTTGTTGAATCTCAAGCAACATTTCTCGCCACCTCCCTTGGTGCATGGCCATGAAAATACAAGTGATTTAACCGCCACCTCGCCTTCTCGTCATTCACAAGTCACCTTGACAAAAAATCTAATTTTCGTCGACCATGAGAGGCCGTCATCCGCCGAGCCCTGGCCATCATCCGCCCGGCCAAGCCGTGGCCTTCCGCATGCGAGCTGTGGGCCCCTCTGAAACCTTTTACTCGAGTTTTTTTTATAGCTTATTATGGCTCAGTCTTAAGGTTAGGAGCGGTCTCTACATTTTCCTCCTCCTAGACCGGCAGCGGTATGTATGAGGTCGGTCTTAGAGCCCTTACGGCTCCCTGTTTTTCAACACTCCGGATGCCCTTACAACATGCCATCCTTTGCTCGGTGGTGCTCGGCAACCAGCCGTGGTCTCTGTCAGTCGGACGATGCAACCACCGTGAATAAATGTTTGCAGTCTCTTGTCGAACAGTATAGCAAGATAGTACTAAGCCTCCTCGTAGGGCGATGACTCGATGGCTCACGGAGTGTTCGCTGCTTGCCGCTGGGCTGGCTTTCGTGCCCTACTCTGATTAGATTTGAGGTCTTTAACGGCGTCATCCTCAGGCTCGGCAACCTTCTCCGTCCACAAGCAGCAAAAGCAGTAGAAGGGGCACTACCGGAAACTGCGACTTTGCCCTGTGTCCGCGGCACACGGCAAAGCCCTTATTACACACGGCAAATGCTTTGCCGTGTGCCGCCCACGGCAAACAGCGCACGGCAACCAGGGCTGACGGCAAAGAGGACTTTGCCGCATGTCTTTTATCGGGCACACGGCAAAGCTCTTTGCCGAGTGTTAGTTGACACTCGGCAAAGTTTTTTTTTTGCCATGAACAGAAACAAATCTGAAAAAATAGCAAAAAAAATTTCAATGTGGGAAGGCCTTCCCACTCGGCAAGTCGCGTCATTTTTCGCGGAAAATTCGCGCACTACGCGGCCGGCGGGATTCAAACCCGCGACCTTTCCCTCACGTGTAGCCTCCTCTACCACTGCACCACACTCTCTCTTGTGTCAAGATTCTGTTTTGATTTCTCACATATTATACCATAACCAAGTGTAAATTGCTTTTTCGAGGCTCTAAATAAATTCAAATTAAAAAGTTGTCAACTATGAAGTTTTATAACTTTTTAAATTCTACAATTTTTATTTTGGTAGTTTCTCCATCCGAGGTCGTTTACAAAATTTGAATTTTAAATTTGAGAAAATTCAAACTTAGTTTTCATTGACAAGATGATTCGACAAAGTTTGATAACTTATTGTGATCTACAACTCTCATTTTGACTGTTTCCCCATCCGAGGTCGTTTGAAAAAAACTCAAATTTCAAATTTGAAAACTATAAAAGTACTTTTCGTTGGCAAAATTAATTCAAATTAAAAAGAGTTCAACTACAAAATTGTATAACTTCTGAAGATCTACAACTTTTATGTATATCAATTGTTCAGCCAAAGTGGTAGTAACATTGTTTATAAATCTTATATATCTCTCTTCTAGTTTGAGGAAACTATAAGAGAGATATAGATTTTGTGAACAACGTTTTTATCGTTTTGTCGAATGAAGAAATGACCAAACTAAAAGTTGTACATCTTGAGAAGTTATACAACTTTGTAGTTTAAAATTTTTTAATTTGAATTGATTTACTACTTCAAAATGTGCTTTGAATTTCTCTGTGTCGAGTGTTTTTTAAAATACACTCGGCAAACTATGACTTTGCCGTGGGCCAAAAACACACGGCAAACTATTTCTTTGCCGTTTACCCAAAAAAAACACATGGCAAACTATTACTTTGCCATGTGCCAAACTAAAAACACACGACAAACTATTGCTTTGCCGTGTGCTAAATCTTTGCCGTGTGCCCGATAGAAAGCACACGGCAAACAACCGGGCACACGGCAAAAAGCCGGTTTCCGGCAGTGGGGTGAGGGAGAAAATCCTGCCTCTCCCACGGGATCTGGGGAGCATGCATGCCGGCTTGTGTGCCGGACGCCATTCGTGCCTGCAATGAGGGTGCGGCTTCTACAATAGGCACTAACAGCTTTCACCGTAATGCACTTGTGTTCTTGTGCACAAGAAGATTCGGCACTAGTGCTACAGCCTAGGGAAGCAAAGTCAGGCAAGGCGGCGTTACCTGCTACACGTACGATCCGCAGAATAATGTGGCGGGAGCTAGCTGATGATCGACATGGACACATACGATTGAGATGGCGGCCGGGAAAAGTCTCGTTGCGGTAATCCATCTGAGGGGTCGACCAACTATTGAGCAGGAGAGCATCCTCGATGATCCAAGGATGGCATGCCCATATATTGTCACTACAAGTGGAGTCAGGAAGCATGTCAGTGGCTGAGCTGATGCAGCCACTGAAATTCTGCAGAGGATTCGAGGACATGGTGACCAGCGCGGGGGGTTGGTGCGGGGTGGGTGGGGATCTTCAAAAGAGCTTTAGCAGCGCAACTGCCTAGTGTTGATGCCTTGATTCAGATTGAGCATGTAATTGAGCTGCATTATGCACTTGCACGATGCCGATCCAACAACAAAGCTAACGTCACTGTTTAATCCGGAAGAAAATTATGTGATACTCGGCATACGTCGACAGCACTATAGGAATCAATCGTCATCAAATTTAAACCATAGCATCACCTAGTGATCTACACCACTACCGGAAAATTTGTCTTTGCCGAGTGCAATTTTTTGGGCACTCGGCAAAGATTTTTTTTCCGAGTGCATTTCGAAAAACACTCGGCAAAGAAAAAACACTCGGCAAAGAGGTCTTTGCCGAGTGTCAAAGAGGGCCTTTGCCGAGTGTTTTTGTTTGACACTCGGCAAAGATGACATTAAAACCACAATTTGAAGTAGTAAATCAATTCAAATTAAAAAGTTTTGAACTTAAAGTTGTATAACTTCTCAAGATGTACAACTTTTAGTTTGGTCATTTCTTCATTCGACAAATTCATATGAATGTTGTTCACAAAATCAATATCTCTCGTAGAGTTTCCTGAAACTAGAAGAGACATTTATAAGTTTTGTGAACAATGTTATTTTCACTACGTCGGATGAACAAATAACATATATGAAAGTTGTAGATCTTCAGAAGTTAAACAACATTGTAGTTGAACTATTTTTAATTTGAATTTATTTTCATAAGGAAAAGTATGTTTGTAGTTCTCAAAATTTGAAATTTGAGTTTTTTCAAACGACCTCGGATGGAGAAACAGTCAAAATAAAAGTTGTAGAGCATAATAAGTTATGAAACTTTGTAGTTGACAACTTTTTTATTTGAAGTGATCTTGTCAATGAAAAATAAGTTTGAATGTCCTCAAATTTGAAATTCAAATTTCGTAAACAACCTCGGATGGTGAAACTACCAATATGAAAATTGTAGATTTCAAAAAGTTATGAAAGTTTGTAGTTGACAACTTTTTAATTTGAAATCGTTTAGGGCCTCAAAAAAGCAATTTACACTCGGTTTAGGATAATATGGTAGGAAACAGAACGGTATCCAGTCACAGATGAGTGTGTGGTGCAGTGGTAGAGGAGGTCACACGCGAGAGAGAGGTTGTGATAATGTTTTTGAGATTTAAATCAAACATACACTATATTGGCAGTACAATAATATATAAACATTGCATGATACAATACACATCAACAACACAATACATCAAATATATTTACGTCCATACATCAAGTTAGTGCAACTTTATCAAATATAACAAGTTTTGTCAAGAACAAAGGAGGTTACTCCTAAATGCAGCATATCGCATCACATAAATAAATCACAAGACTTCGATTTATGATGAAATTAGATAGTATAACTTTGGTTTTAATCTAGCACAATCTAATTATACTGCAAAGAAAACATAGCTTGAAGCAACTCCATGTTTCTATGACCATCGTACCCTTGCTTCAATATGACTTAGCACAAGCTCAAGTTTTGCATTCATTTTAGCTTTATTAATTACAGACCAACACATGGGATATGCATTCGTCTTAGCTTGAATTCACAAAAAAAAGTGAAATTAGTTGTGGTGTATGAAGCCACAGGTCTGTACATAAGTATGGAGTATGAAGGACATGAATGCACAGGTAAAAGCTCCCAATAAGTTCGATTTCTTTTCACCGACGGTTGGTGGCTTGAACCAGCTGTGAAAAAAGCCTTTTCATAGCCTGTTCCAGCCATGAACCTGCTGTGAAAATAGTGGCGTTTTTCACAGCCGTTTGAGCCACCAACGGTATGTGAAAATGATCTATTTTGACAGTTGGTTCCAACGGCCACTGATGTGAGGCCCATGGGTCTGGAATGACCATGTGGTTGCTCCATCCATAGCAAGTGTGGGGTTTCGTCCCACATTGCTAGTCTAGGGTTGTTGAGGCCAACTTATATAGCCACCTCTACAAAGCGTTGCAACCTCGGGTTAACCCTTTTACGCGAAGCGAGGACGAAAGCATAAGCAGGTTGCAGTGTAGGTGTTGTCCACTCAATGTGTAGAGTGGGCATGAGCCTTCCTAGAGAGGGGTGTTACAACTGAGCCCGCCACCGCTTTATCAAAACTGGCTGAGAAAATGACGTCTTGAAAAACTGAATCTGTAGTAGTGTACGGCCTCAAAACACCTATAACAAGTTCTTTCTGAGAGATTTCTGCACCAATTATTTGTACGTCGCTCACCGACTCGATCAAACTCTGGCAGCCGCCACTGTATTAGATTCAGCTGCACGCCCATCAGTTCCATTAATAATCCTACAAAAGAATTGACAGTAAATTCCATAGCATTATGACAACAGTTCTAACCACCGACTTTCTGTTCTAAATACATATTTGTATAGGTGGTTCTAGAACAGAACTTGATAATCATTTGTTTGTACATTACGGGACGATACCCTTAGCTTATGTATCAAACCTTTTTGTTTTCTTTTGAACTAGTCTAACGAAGACTTGGTACATCCAAGTGGTGCTGATATGAATTAAAGCAATTTGAACCGTCCTCAGCTCTTGTGTCACATGGATATTTGTTCTCCAGAACATGAATGATGCATCCTATGGCTTGACAGTGGCAAATTGCATTGGCCACTTGATGGTGGTTGATCTGAGTTGTTTATTTGAAGTTTTTCTTCTCCTGAAGTGACATGCCAGCCACTACAGTAGATTTGGCTACATGTTAAGCATTTCCGCTGTGCGCCATCTTTGCGATCAGCGTGGAGCTACGTATCCATGGATTGGTGAAAACAATGAACTCTGACTAGAGTGATTCAAGGTAGTGAACATTGGACATCAACATGCAACCCTGTCTGATTAATGGAGGTCAATATATAGTGCAAAAGGGGAGTTCGGATGATGAAAACACACTGCCTACTTTGTTTGTTCTTCAAGCAGAAATGCAGCGGCAGAATATTTAGACCGTAGGCATTAAATTCTCAAACAGTCTTGCTAGTACAGATAATATCAAGTACCGCTTTCATATCGCAGAAAGTCCTGCTCAGAAATAGCAAACCTGTCACACGGAGGGAAAAGAATTGGTATCGAGCTACCACCTATTTCACTAGTTTTCCTTACAAAACCTTCACACAATTGACACTAACCAGCCACTTGTGCTTATATCGAGGATTTAATTGCCCAATACTACCACCTGCGCCCCATGAATTTAATTTGTTCCCTTTTGTGAGCAATAACTAGTGAGAGCGATGTCATAATTGAGATCACTATATAATTCTCAATCACATAGACCGATTACTAAATATGTTATTATTCTTGTTTCCTCATCAGGAATAATGGTCTACGCAGTACGCTATGAAGTCGCTGTCTGATCCTAGGTAATAACAAAAAGTTTTGTGTTGATTTAGAGGTTAAGTAGAGCTCTTGCATCATGATGCCGGCTGACAGCCGCTTGCTTCTAGGTTAGACTAGACGGCTTTTGGTTAGCTAACGCGGATCAAGTTGGTCTTTCTCTCTTTTTTCTACGAACTATTATCCATTGGGTCCAAATGGCAAAATCTTGCCCATTGCCGTCGTCAGGGTCTTACTTGTGTGTTGGAGTCGTCAGCATTAAGTGATGATGCACCGTACCTTTGGACTCCGAAAGGTAGCTAGGTTAAGTAACATATATAGCTGACAAATTGTGATTTATGAAAGATGATGAGCGGCAGAAAATATATACTCCCTCTGTTTCAAATTGTAAGTCATTTTGGCTTTTCGAGGTTTATTACTTTTGGCATGCATCTAGACATTATGTATATCTAGGTGCATATCAAAATTAAGACCTACAATTTGGAACGGATGGAGTATATCATAGCCGGCAGCCAGCAGGTTAAGTAGAATGTACCCACTAATTAATGAATAATATAAGCCACACCAATGATGTGATCATGTGTCCTGCGGCGCTTCAATTTGAGAACTCGATCTTGCATACGCAGGACACATAGTAAGCAACCAGGTAGCATGGACCTAGTGATGGGTGCCCTGGCCAGGTTATATATAGACCAATGCTTCTTCTATATATAGAACAGTAGAACACCAGTTCTGCACACCAAGCAAGCAGCTCGCCATCATGGCTCTGGTCACGGGGGCGATAGGCAACCTCGCCCCCAGACTGCTCCAGTTGCTTAAAGATGAATTCCAGCTGCAGAAGGGTGTGAGGAAGAAAGTGGAGTTCGTCTTACGGGAGGAGGAGAGCATCCACGCAGCCCTAAGCAAGGTGGCCCAAGTGCCCTTTGACCAGCTCGACGAGCAGGTCAAGGTCTGGGCACGCCAGGTCAGGGAGGTGTCCTACGATATGGAGGATATCCTGGACACCTTCCTCATGCGTGTTGAGCTCGAGGATGGCAAGCCTGCCGATCAGAGCAAACTGAAGCGCGCTCTGAAGAAGATGGGCGGCCTGTTTGGCATGGTTAAAGCTCGTCGTGACATTGCTGGTGCCATTGTAGACATAGAAAAGAAAGTTCAGGAGGTGGCCGACAGGCGTGCCAGGTATGAAATTGACAAGAGTGTGGCCAAGCCTGCTGCCGCAACAATTATTGATCCTCGCCTTTCGGCTCTCTATACGAAAGCCTCACAGCTCATCGGCATCGATGAGCCAAGGGACGCACTCATCGAGATGCTGTCCATAGGCAGGGAGGACCATGTATCTAGCAAGGGGATGAAGATAATCTCGATTGTTGGGTTTGGAGGATTGGGCAAGACCACTCTTGCCAAGGCAGTGTACGACAAGGTTAATCTGCAATTTGATTGCTCGGCTTTTGTTCCAGTGGGCCAGAATCCTGACTCAAGGAAAGTCCTGAGTGACATTCTGGTCGATCTCGATGATAATATGACCATGAAAACTATATCTGGTCATGATAAAAAATTGACTAGCAGCGCTTCTCTGATGGAATTTGATGAAAGGCAGCTCATTAACAAGCTTCGTTATTTCCTTGAAGGAAAAAGGTACATATCTCCTACCCACTGCTCTAGACATAATAGGCATGCATCATTTATGTCTTTATATACAAGTTATGGATTACTAGTCCATAACAGCATGTTAGTAAATCTGAGAGACATAAATATTATAAATTCGTAAAAAAATAATGGGAATTATTTTGGTACTCCCATGTAACTAGATATGGAAGGCTACTATCACATATTACATCCTAAGAGGTAATAGATCAAATATTTATTATTATTATATATATTATTAATTACAAAGTAATTATGGAAAATATCTAACCTGGTAGGAAGTGAATCTGGTTGGAGAGAAAATAGGGAGAAAAAAATTTCTTACATTGCAGTGTAACATAGTAATCAAATAGATATACATGAATACATCACATTCATAGTTTTTGCATTGCATCTCTATATTTGTTTGACATGTGTTTAAGTGAACACAAGCTTTGTGTTTCACATAGAAATAGGTAATATAAAATCATATATTGGCGCTAGTGCACTTTGAGATACTTTTTCTAGTGACAAATATAGATATTTTAAATGCAAATGTAGGGGGTTACTTTAGACTATATCTTAAAAAATAAGGTTACTTTGTGTTATTTGACCTAATTGTGATTTAGATGCAAATTGTGATTCCTTTAGAATATTTTCATTATGAAAGAGGTGGGAAATGTTTTTAAAAATATAATGTTATTAAAGTCTATAGCATTGATGGTCGATATTTCTGATTTTTGTCAGAATTTCTCGGATCTAGGTTTTTCTAGCATGTCTCGTCAGAATTAATGTGGTTGCTTCTATAGGGAATTCCAATTATTTAGATTTTACTGCTGCAGGTATCTTACACTATCATTTTCATAGGTACTTCATCGTTGTTGATGATGTATGGAATACATCAATTTGGGGAATTATTAGCAATGTTTTTGTGGAAAGTAACCGTGGAAGCAGAATAATTGTAACTTCTCGTAATTTTGAGGTTTCACAAGAAATTGGTGATGTTTATAAATTGAAAGAACTCTCTGATAGTAACTCCAGAATACTATTATATACAAGAACTTTTTGCGGAGAAGAGAAATGGCCAGATAATGATGAATTGGCTGAGGTATCTTATAAGATTTTGAGTAAATGTCATGGTGTACCATTAGCTATCATTACAATTGCCAGTTTGTTGGCTAGTAAACAAATAGAGGAGTGGGCTAGTGTGTACGATTCAATTGGTTTTGGGCATGGAGACAACACAGAAGTAAAAAATATGAAAAAGATATTATCTTTTAGCTACTATGATCTACCTAACCATTTAAGGAATTGCCTGTTGTATCTAAGCGTATTCCCAGAATATTTTCTTGTGGAGAAAACGGATTTAATCTGGAGGTGGATAGCTGAAGGTCTTGTCCACATGAATGAAGGGAAAAATTTGTTCGAGGTCGCAGACAGCTACTTCCATGAGCTCATAAATAGAGGCATGGTCCAGCCATTTGACATCGAAGGAATCATAATGGGTTGTCGTGTCCACGACATGGTGCTTCATATGATTCGTGACATGTCAACCGAAGAAAACTTCTGTGCTGTGCAGGATGGTGAGCAAGTGCCACAGGGCAATGTTCGTCGATTAGCATTGCACTGGCAATGGCATATTCAAGATAATGATACGGGCATGCAAAATGTGAGGTCATTTAATGCCATCTCATGCTTTACAGACATGTTTCACCCTGTTTTTGGGTTTCAATTTTTGCGTGTACTGGCTCTAGAACACTGCCGTACTGCTGTCCAGGGTTACCTAAATATTGAACACATTGGGAAGCTACTTCATCTGAGGTATCTTGGGCTATCATACACACATACCCGTGAGCTCCCTAAAGACATAGGGAATCTAATGTTTCTGCAGACACTTTTGTTGATTGCAACTGGGATAGAAGAGCTGCCGACGAGTCTGGGCAAACTTACAAAATTGATGTGCATACGTGCTGATGTAAAAATGAGAATGCCGAATTGTATCGGCAAGCTAACGTCCTTAGTAGAACTGGAGATGTACCCTGATGCTGAGGCGGGCAGGTGCTTTGTGAAAGAGTTGGGAAAGCTGAGAGACCTCAGGGTGCTGAAGATTGTGATAAATATAGAGGATGAAGCACAGGCGAGAGATTTTCTGGAGTCTGTAAGCAATCTTCAAAAGATCAAAACTATCATAGTGGAGCTATCGGGCAATATGTTTCATTTGGAGGATGCTTCCATGCGACCAACCTTTATATTGGGTTGCAGTCTCCAGCTTCTGAAGATAGATGCAATCAGCTTCTCAAGGCTGCCGGTGTCAATTAACCCTCAAGCTCTTCCTAACCTCTACTACCTGTCCCTCAAGTTGCAAGAATTGAATAAGAAGGATATAGAAATCATTGGGAGGTTCCAAAAGCTCCGTGTACTCGATCTACTCATCCTCAACACGCCATTGTCAAGTATTACTATTTGTAAAGGTGACGGGTTCCAGAATTTGGAAACATTCTATGCCAAGCCTTACCTAAAGTTTGTACAGGGAGCTATGCCAAGTCTTCAAGACATTAACTTGTACATACATGCTCGTGATGTAATGGTTGAAAACTTCTGTACTCTCGACAACCTTGGATTAGGAAACCTCTCATCGCTCCAGGGAATCAAGGCTCACATTGTGTGTTCCTTATGCTTTCCATCGGAGGTGGAGCAAGTGGAGGCTGAGTTGAGGCACGCAGTCGACATCCACCCCAACCGTCCAACCCTTGATATCAGAAGACTTGCTGAAGATGAAATGGTGAACTCAGATTCACAGCTGTTGCAACGACAAATATGGAGGGTAGGTACCTGCCCTGCGTTACGCAGTCGGTCTTCTACAGTTCTATCCTCTTCTCTTTTTATATACAAACGTAGGTAGCTGTATCGTTGCTCTTGATGGTTTGTCTCTGTCTTACCACAACAGGCGGAAAGACTCTGGAAACGAGTTAGTGATCAGGCAGAACTTCACAAGGCAATGTATTGCGAGGCAGTCAAGATATGCAAGCTGAACGCAGACATGAATATCAGGGATTCAAATAATAAGGCGCTCTCCATTCACCACCAGGTCATCTTGGGCGAATATAACTTATCGATGATTTCCATAGACTGCTTCAGCGTGCTGTGTCCTGTTTCCACATTCAAATCTCTTTTCTAGCTAGTTCATATTGTCAAATGGCCATTGGTTTTGTACTATAATTTGGAAGATACCCTTGGGGGAAAATGAATTCCCAGCCAACATTTCCTAACAAAAAAATCAGTGACACTTAGTAAATTACACCCAGAAAATGTCTTAATTAAAATTAAAAACTCTTGGCTCTTTAAGAAAATCCTAAATGAGACCAATAAGCGTCAGCTATTCATAGAAAACACTCATAGAATATTTAAAATCTAGTACTGACTAATTCACTAGTTTTAGCTTGCTCTAATATCTGTGTAAATCGCCTGGCCTGACACACCCCTTGCTGTCGATCCAATTCTGTGTATAATGGACTCTTACCTATTTTGTTGACCCCTGGTAGTTCTTGTGTTCCTTCCTTGCAGGTGCAAAGTTTTCTTGAGCAATTCAACACCACAGATAACCGCTTCAACAATGAACTAGTTCTTTTTAATCATGGAGGTACCCTACTAAATGACCGTGACCTTGATAGAGTGGTAATACATCTTCCATTGCAACGGTCACCTTGCTGCATGCTATGGCATGTCGCATCGTGTAAATATTTTATTCTATCTTAATGCAATGTTATGCAGCTCTCCTGTATATTCAAGTAAAAAAGAGTCGCCTCTCTGCTTTAATATTGATTATTATTGATTTTGCATTTGCTCAAGTTAATTTCCATATGTGTCAGACATAGACTCCACATTTCAATTTGTATTTATTGGATATGCAACAGAAGGAGGACATTGCAACTCTTGAAGGAGCGCTCAAGATACTCACCGTTGAATATCCGCGGTTCAACTTAATGATGGAGGACCTGAGAAATGCATTCACACTGCAGGTATTCATGATCATACTACATCTAGTTGCATTGGGATCATTCGTTCCCCTGTTTTGCCTGCTAAATTTAAAGCTTGTACGTACAGGGAGGTATCACTAGGCATGCAGTTGTCAACTTGAGTGTCAGTGTGCGTGATGTGAAGTTGGACAACCCCGGCCTCGACTTTGGATTTGGAAACCTCTCCTCACTCCAGGTAGTCAAGGCTCACATCGATTGTTACTTATGCTTCCCTACGGAGGCGGAGAAAGTGGAGTCTGAGTTGAGGCACGCGGTCGACATCCAACCCAACCGTCCAACCCTTGAAATCATTAGATACTGGGAAGATCTGATGGTGAATGACTCAGATTCAGTTGGGCTGTTGGAACGACAAAAATGTAGGGTATGTATACCTGCTCTGCTTTACAAAAGTAATTGTAGCGTCGTTGGTCTCAATGGTGAATCTCTTCCTCACCATAACAGGCGCGAAAA
Organism: Alloteropsis semialata; assembly: GCA_004135705.1. Taxonomy (NCBI): domain Eukaryota; kingdom Viridiplantae; phylum Streptophyta; class Magnoliopsida; order Poales; family Poaceae; genus Alloteropsis; species Alloteropsis semialata. Next base: position 79,196,944 of record CM014277.1, read on the forward strand.
CTCCGTGTACGACTTAGTTGTCAGATGGAGCTTTACAAGGCAATGCAAAGTGAGGCAGGCCAGATGAAAACCGAATTGGATCTCATCGGTGCAAATAACAAGGTAGTCTCCATTCATAAGGTCGTCATGTATGAATAACGTACTAATGGTTTTCCATGAACTGTTTGAGCGTTCTCTCTCATGTTTGCACATCAAATCTCCTAGCTAGTTCAGCCCTAATTATGTTTTCTTTCAATTGTTAGTACATATACTAGGTACTAGTACTCATTTGCTAGTCCTAGCTTGTTTTAGTTTCTGTGTAAATGGCCAGTTCTCGCCCAACCGTTGCGTTGACTTGACCCAATTGTGTGTAAAATGGACTCTCGATGGCCCATTTTTTTTATATCGTAGTGGCTCATGGCTTCCTTGCGTGCAGGTGGAACGTTTTTTTGAGCAGTGCAAAGCCACAGTTGACCGTGCGCACCATGAACTACTTCCACTGCGAGAAGATACACATGATCATGACCATACTAGAGTGGTAGGTAATCTATTAGTTTCCTTATATTTATTTTCCATGCAAATATTAGAGTGGAATCGCGTCGACCACATCATCGCTCTCTGCCTCAATGCACTTCATCACTTTGCACTATGGACAACAAACAGATGGAGGACATTGCGGCTCTAGAACGAGCGCTCCAGATACTCACCATTGAATATCCTCGATTCAGGGCAGCGCTGGAGGAACGGAGAACCACGTTCAGCCGGCTGGTACAATGACACACACTACATTTGGAATTCTTATCATTGCCTAGTTTTACATATTAAATATAAAGTTCATACAGGGATGTATGCTGAGTTCTCAAGTCATCAACGTGAACTTCTGTGTGCGGGATTTAAAGGCCAACAGGAACCTCTGCGTCGACTTTGGATTCGGAAACTTCTCCTCGCTCCAGGGAATCAAGGCTCACTTCGACTGTTACCTGTGCTTCCCTATGGAGGCAGAGGAACTTGAGGCTGAGTTGAGGCACGCAGTTGACATGCACCCAAATCGGCCAACCCTTGAAATCACCAGACTCGCTGAAGATAAAATGGTTAGCACAGATTCATTGCTATTGGAACGACAAAAATGGAGGGTACGAATCTGAGCATGCGTTTTGAACCCCTGGCCTCAATTCATCTCTCTATTTTCTGTACAAACGTAGTTGTAGCATTGGTCATGATGGTCAATCTGTGTCTTATCACAACAGGTGGGAGCACTCTGGGAGTCTGTTAGTGATCTGATAGAACATCTAAACGCAATGCGTGAAGCAGTGGGTGAGCCGGAAACAAAATTGAGTCTTAGCGGTGCAAATAATAATAAGGTACTCGATCTTCACTACCCATCATGGTCATCATGAATGAAACACCTAATGCGTGGTCTCCATGAAATTGTTCTAGCATGCACACGCCTCAAGTTTTCAAAAGCAAATCCCTTAAGTTGTTCACGTTCATCCCTAATTAGATTTCCTCATCCTTATAGCACATAATTCTTTCTAAGCAGAGGATCCCTTGGAGCCCCATTGTGAGATGTGTTAGCAAACAAGCTAAATCGTATAAATTCACAAAAAAAAAAAGAAAAAACGGCTATCAATTTGGGAGACTCTAATAATGATAAGTGATAGTTATAGTCATTGTAATTTATTATGTTTTCCTAAAAAACAATTAGCCACCTCTACCATTATGAAAAGAATCTAAAGTACCCCCCCCCCCAACTAAATTTTGTGTCTGTTACCAATATGTTCCATTATGAAAATAATCTATCGTGGCCCCTAATTTTAGTTTAAAAGACCAATCGATGCCAATATGTAGGATAGTCTGTACTAACCCTCAAAATTTGTATAGAAAACCTAAAATTGTTTTAAATAACTTGTCATTTTGAGACTCTTGCCATTAATTCCCATGCGACATATTAGAAACAAGATAGATTCTAGAAATTCTCACAAATATTAGAATTATGTGGCCATTAATTTAGTATACTTTAATCATCATTTGTAGCAATACTATTGGATCTCAAAACTAGTATAAAGTATAACTCCCTAAATGTAAATTACCTACCTCTGCCACCATAAAAAAAGTAACCCCTAATCTTCATATAAATTACCAACCTACTCTCCTTCAATCCAAAAAGACAAGGTTGTCAATCTTGGCACCATACCCAATGCTAACATTAATTTGAATCAATATCTCCCATATCATAACGTTTGGAGCAAAAAAAAATATCCATATGAAACTATTTAAAAACACAAATCCAAATATATTATTATTGTTAGATTTTTTTATTATACAAGATTAGTTGAAGGCCAAAAAATCCAAAGTTTGAATCTTGAATTGCGTGCTCACAACTGGATAAAAATGTATGTATCCATACGAGTATTGTGTTATATTATCTAACAAATTAGAGAGAAAGCAAGATAAGAAATTTTGATAATTAATTATCTGCATGAATTTCAAATATCTATGCTCTTTTCAAATTTACTGGCTCGTGGAGGAGAAGGGGTTGGTGTACTAGTAAATTTCTAATAATATTTATTTTAAAATTTCTAGTTTGTGCAGGAGAACGAATATACTGTGATTGACGAAGATGCAGTAGATGTTTCTCTGTTGATGGGAATGTTCCCTACCACTAAAAAAGTACCATGTTAATATAATCAATAAATCTAAGAAAAAATACAAGCACTCGTGCTGAGCGTCGAACCCCAGTGGACGTGTTCTGTATCTCAATAAACCTAATTAACTGAGTGACACTCGGATTCGTTTTTTGTTGGCTTCCTTGTGTGCAGGTGCAACCAATTGTTGATCAATTAAATGCCACACTTTACAGTGTGAACCATGAACTACTTCCGTTGCGAAGAGAGGGTATACCTGAGGATGATCGTGACCTCAACATAGTGGTAATGTATATTTACTTTCCATATGTGTCAGGCTGTCAGTCTTACCTACGCCTCCCATCCAGTTTGTATTCAACGGAAGTGCATGCTGATCCCTTGCCAACAGGCGGAGGAAGTTGCGGCTCTGGAACGAGCGCTACCGATACTCACTGTTGAGTATCGTAGATTCAAAGCAAAGCTAGAGGAGCTGGGAATTATATTGTCTCTGAAGGTACTAATGCTGCCGTATATGCAATCATGCATTAAACCTTTTTACTTTCAAGAATAATAAAGGAGTATGCAGTATTTATATTGCCTTTTCTCTTCGGTAACTACATGTTGATTTCAGATAGAGGACGATGAGACTGGACAGCATAGCCGTTAATGTCACCGAGGAAAAAGTGGAAGGTGAGGCACCCGCTCATGTCTCGTGCTAACACCAGTTTGGAATATCTTACCTCGCTTAAAAACTCAAAAGTTGATCTGATAAACTCCGTCTCTTCCATTTCCAATATGATTTCTCAACACCCTCCTCCAGTTCCAGTTTTGTAACTTTGTAACCATCGCTGCATCATTACTTCTTGTTTACACATTGTTGCAACTTTGTAACCATTATTGATTTTTGTTTGTCATATATCTAGTAATTATTATAAGTTCAATTGGGTACTTTCAAATTTCACTATTCTAGTTTGGGGTACAAAACAGGACTTGCATAGCTTAAATGATAAAAATGCGTGCGCTTAATTGTATTATTATCCTTATAATTTTTTTGTCCACGTGCTTTTTTACAGGTTGCCAGCCGCTCTTCTGCATGGATGCAGATTCAACTCTTCATTTTTATGATAAATCCGGGTTGGGTTGTGGCAAGGAAAAAACAGACTAGAAGTTTATATAATATATCTTGGTCCTCCTATTTTCTGGTTTATGGGAAAAAACAAAAAAACGCAAAAGGAAAAAAATAATTGTTAGGTCCTATCAATCACTAAGTTTTACATTTCTCAATTTATTAGTAAACAAAAATATATATTGGTAGTTTGTAGGAAAAAAAGATATTTTATTGCATTGTAACCATTTAATCGCATATTATAGTATAATAGTAACCAGAAAATCAATGAAAAAAAAGAAAAGAACTAAAAATCACATTTACATTGTTTTTTGGGTGGGTGGGTGGGGAACTCAGCCTGTGCTATTTCAAAGTGATACTTCGTGTTGCATAGCCGGTCCCAAGCCCGGATAAATGAGGAGGGACCACCCATACACACTTGAGGGCAAAGATGCTTGCACATTTCAATATAATCCACCTATTCATTTAACAGCTGTTGATTCTCTCACTAAGACGTATTATTGGAAAGATATATCTTGCGATATTGCCGACATGCATATAGTCCCTCTGTTTTTTATATATCACATTTGCTTTGTTCCAAATCAAACTTGTCAACTTTGACAAGTCTATGGACAAAATAACAGCATCCAGGTAGCAATGCAAACAGTCAGCGGCAACATGTACAGCCTACTACGGTTTCTCCTCCTTGGCTGTATGGATCATGTACATGCATTTACATAAGTTTGCGACAGCTGCTCATTTGCTAGTTTCTGTTTCCCGCTGTTTTCAGACGTGTAAAATTATTTGAGCTGCTGCATTTGGTGGTTTCTTTTCATTTGGCTGCATCATTCTATTTCGTATTCTCTGCAAGTTTCCCTTGCTTTTACCACATCCAGTACATGCCAACATACATATTTCAGTTCGATTTGGGACGTTGCCCCTAGCTCTGTTCGTCAATGCAAACAGAAGAGCTCGAGAGAACGCATCAAGCAGACGGTTGTTGCTCGAGAGAATACATATTAATATTCTTTTCCAGATACTTACATGGTTGTGCTCTATTTCTGTTGACGGTCGTTAGTGGTACACTTTAGTGCTATTTAGGTGGTGTTTTTAGATCAATTCATGTATTAACCCGCCACTTGGCACTTGAAATAACCACGTTTTTCGTATATGTGTTGTGTTTTGGAGCATGTTGTGTTTTTGCAGGAAAATAGCCCAATTTAGAACATTTGTATTCAAAGCCCAAAACTAACTGCGGGCCCAAAGGAATCGAGCCTAGCGGAGGGAGCCCAACCAATGGACTATGTGGGCTTTCATAGCCCAACTCATGGTCCTAGGTGTCCATATTCAATGAACCTTGGGCAGAAGAGATTTAAGCATGAATGAATTGAAGATTTAAAAAGTTATCTACGAGATAAGGCAACCTCAGAGATATTCGCGCAGTCCAGGACAACATGATCTTTTGGTGCTGATTCGGAGATCTAAACTAACTCTAATGACAAAATGTTGAATACCAAAATTGTAGCCATCGTCGAGATCTTCAATTTGGACATATGGAAAGCATAATTTGGAATATGGATCTAGGAGATATGGCCCCCGCTTATGAATACCAAAGTTGGAGATAATTTCTTCCCAGGGATCTTAACTTCATTTCCTGTGCACGGTGACCTTTCCAGCAACATCGCCCTTGAATGAGGCCAACTGATCCTTCCGTCCTTTCTAGTTACCTTTGGCGATCGTATCCAAAGTTTCAGCTTCCGCCCCGTGTCTCTTATGAAGCTTAATTCGAAGGTACCCTGAAACCAAAAGAACTGTCAATGTAAATGTGGACCAATGGTGGTCACCCTTGGATGATGAGTGATTGACAACCGTTGTGTGGTTTGATGTATCTCTTGGCTTGTGATGTGCAGGTGTAGGATGCGACATGGCGGTCGACGGCATGCGGTGAAGGTCAAGCGCGAAAGGTTCATGCCGATGGACCGAGGACGGTGAAGGGTGAACGAGTAGGCTTGGACTGAGGGACCCGAGGAGTCCGGGCGGAGTCATGGGCGATCCACATGGTGCGCGGAAGAGCAAGAGTACATGATGGGATGAAGACGGCGTCGGTCGAGTCAAGCGGGACAGAGGCGAGTCGAGTAGGCGGCCCGGGAGCGGGAGCGAAAGACTTGGGGGCGTCGGAGGCTTGGCGGAGGCCGGACACGCGTCGACATCGGTCAGTCACGTCGTGCGGCGGCGTACAAGGAGGGTTTGACCAGTTTGGCCTCAAAACTGGGGGGTGAGTCACGCCTGCGGGGTGTGCAAGCGGGTTTGCCGGTTTGGGCCTCAAAACCGGGGGGCGCGTCCGGTGCGGCCGGATGGCGAAATGGAGGGCACGTGGCGCCATCGCGAAGCTTGCGTCGAGACGAAGCGAAGTCGTGAAGGTTCCGTGTCCGTCCGATGTGTCTGCGAAAAATTGGACGACTTTGCCCCTGCGGGGTATGTATCGACTCAGGGGTATTTTGGTCTTCTGGCCAAATGCCTATATGTATTGGAGGGCTGAAATTTTCAGCCACCTCTTGGGCTTAGTAGGTGGGGGTTGCTCATTTGTTTTGTGAGTGCCTTTGGGAGAGAGGAGAGAAGAGAGGAGAGGCTCTTGTTCTTGAGCTTTTTGCCATCCAAGTTTTGCAATACTTGTGAGTGGCTTGTAACCGGATATGGCCAAGTGATTCTTAGTGAAATCTTTCTCTTAATCTTGTGCCAAATCCTTTGTTCCCGGCGTTTTTCTTTTTAGCCATTTTCGGGGCTATTTTTGGGCGAATTCGTGATCTTGAGTTTGGCTGCGTTTTGGGTCGGATTTCTTGGGGGGACTTGGTGCTGGGACATGTGCGAACACATCTAGGGTGATCCCCTACTGAATCCATGCACGAGCACCACGAATCTTGAGTTTTTCCGAAACCCTTCCTCTCTTGTGTTCTTGGTCAAATCCGTGAAATTCTTGGTGATGTATTGATCTTTCTTGGAGAAGATCTTTTGGATAACACTCACCAAGTTCTTGCGCAGCTATGGCGCAAATTTCACGGAGTTTGGACCTCGTTTGAGTGGATTGAGGGTTTTCTCCCCATGTTTTCAAGTTGCTGCCAGGAAGAACAGGTCAGACCGGTTTCGGAAGAGGTCAGACCGGGTTTTTGTCAACTTGCTCCTTTTGAAGATCTCTTCTGGTGTTTGGACTCATAATACCACTGGAAACCTATAGTCCAAATATCATGATTTTTGGAGCTCGTTTGGTCTAGTTTTGCTATTTTTCTTGAACTCTCTATAGGCTGCCAGACCAAAGAGGTCAGACCGGTTTCGGAAAAGGTCAGACCGGTTTGGGTTTTCGTGAGACCACTTTGGAGAGAGGTCTGACCGGTTTGTGCTCCAGTGAGACCGGTTTGTGATCTGAATTTTTGTGAGCTCGGCTTGTTTTTGCTTCCGCTTTGTTCTGAAAGGTTCCTAGCATTCTTCCTAGGTTCGTTAGCTCTTCCATAGCTAAGTGAGCTTGAGTTTGCTAGAAGAGAGGGGTCCGGTTGGATTTTGGAGTCTCGTTTCACTTTGGAAGAAATTTGTAAAGGCTCCCATTCACCCCCCTCTGGTCGCCGTTTCGGTCCTTCAATTGGTATCAGAGCTTTGGTTAAGGATCACTCAACCCTAACCGGCTTTGTGATCCACGGGGCGACAAGGGAAAGGGCATTTTCGCTTCTAGATTTGATTTTCGCGATTTGAGCTTGCTTTCAGCTAATCCTAACCGGTGCATTGAGCTATGGCACCAAGCTCTTCTTCTTGTATGTCTTTATCCTCAGGTTTGGATGACAACGAGAGGAGGAGGAGCACGAAGATTGAGATGGAACAAGAAGTGGAGGAGGTGTTGGATCTCCTCGAGCACTATGTGGATGGTGATCTCACAAAGAGCAAGTTCTTCCGCGAGCTAAAAGATATGAGTCAAGGTACGCTTGCCAAATGCATCTTGTTTCTATGCAATCGGAATGATAATGATGCTATGAGAAACAAAGAGTTTTGTGATGCTTTGCGTAGGAAGCATGAGAAGATGAAATATTCTCTCTCTAGGCTAAAATCTGGAATGTCTCATTGGAAGTCACGTGCTTTAATGCCTTGCAACTCTTGTGATAGATTGCTTAGTAAGAATGATGAGTTAAATGCTTCTCTTGCTTGCTTGAAATGTGAAAATGAATTGCTGAAATCTAATGCCTCTATGCCTTGTGATTCATGTGTTACTTTGAATAATGATCTTGATAAGGCTAGAGATGAGATTGCGTTGTTGAAATCGAATGCTTGTTTACCATGTGTTTCATGTGAGTCTTTGCTTGCTGAAATTAATGAACTAAAATTGACTCACACCACATGTGTAGAACAACTTGAGCATGCTAGGGCTGAAATTTGTGAAATTAAATCAATGCCTTGTAGCACATGCTCTTTTGTGCTTGAAGAGAATGCTTGCCTTACTTCTTGTGATAATCATAATACTTTGCTTGATGTGAATGATGATGCTTGTTCATGTGGTCTCATTTGCACTTCATGCATTGATTTGGAAAATGAAGTTTTGGCTTTGAAGCAAATGCGCGATGATATGAGCGCCAAGTTGGTTGAGCACAATGAAATGAGTGCTAACCTTGAGAAAGAGATTGATCTCTTGCGTACCACATATGCCAAGTGCATCGAGAAAGAGATGGATAATCTGAGAAATGCTCCATGTGGTACTTGTGATCGCCTCAAACATCAAAATGAGGTTTTGGTCATGAGATGCAAGAGTTTGAGTGCTAAGTCCTTGGATTCCCGTAATTCTTGTCACTCCGTTGTTGGTGTTTCCAAAGTTGCTTCTTCTCAACCGGAGTTGACTTCTTGTGTTGAGCGTGAGTTTTTAGATGTTGGCACTTGTGCTAGTGCTTTGGATAGCTCTTCCATAGCTATTCCTAAGCTTGTTGATTCTTCGGGTGTTGCCCAAGGGATTTCTGATGGCAAGGGTGCTTCTCACTTCTTTGGAACTCAATCCCCCAAACCAAAGTTCTATTGCACCTTTTGCAAGAAAGATGGGCATACCATTGAGTTCTGCTTTCGCCGTGTCAAACACGAGCGACGTGTGCGTGCTAAAGCTTTTAGGAAGCCACGTAGCCTTTCCCATGGCACGTGTGATCCTATTGTGGGCACCAAGTTGGATTCTAATGCTTATTGCTCTAAGTCCCAAGGGACTTCTCACATGAATGGAAATGGTGATTCGTCCACTCGGACCATGCCTCTAGATAGGCCTTTGTACCATTGTTCCTTTTGTGAGAAAGATGGGCACCAGGAGAGCTTCTGCTATCGGCGTGCAAGACGCTTGCGGCGAGCTCGGGCTTCTAGGCCATCGGTTGTTCATAGCCCTTCTCATGGCATGAACGCTTGTGAGCCTAGTGCAAAGCCTCGCTTTGTTGATGGGTTTTACGACTCCTTCTCTAGTGGGTTAGGTCGTGATCGTGGACATGCTTCTAGTTCTTCTTGTGTTGGTCCACGACATGAGTCTCATGGTGCTTGTGATGGTTCTTCACTTAAGACCTTGGGAGATCGTTGCCTCTTTGCTTGTGGTAGCACTCGTTCTTCTTCTCGAGTTGCTATTTCGAGGCATGCTTCTTCCAAGGGTGTTTTAAAACCATACCATTTGAACCGGCATTTGCATGATGCTAACCCATGTGACAAGTTGAGTGCATCTTTTACTCGTGTGACCAAGTCTTGGGTTCCCAAGTATATGCTTGCTAACCCTTCGGGATCCAAGACTCGGCCTTTGTACCCTCATGTGTAGGTACGGTACGCGGATGGAGAACATGAGCTTAAAGGACTTGATCTTTGGCTTCAGGTGATCAAGACTTGATGGTTCTCCATACCGTTTGGATAGCCCTCGAGTGGCTTTTGCATACTTTGTATAGTGAGCTTTCCTTTTGTACACACTTGTACTCATTTGTATACTGTCTTGCATGTTTTGTATTTGTATCAGGCTTTTATATCTTGTCTAGCATGTATTACCTTTGCTTATCATGTGGCATGCTAACTTTGTAAATACCTTGGTAGGATAGCCACCTTTTCATGTCTAGCATATTGTATTGTTGCTTATCTTGTGATATGCTAGCTTTTCTAAATGACATGGTAGGCTAGCCATCTTTTCATGTTAGCATGGATGTTTCTTCATGTATATCTTGCCATGCTAGCTTTGTACATATCTTGGTGGATTAGTCTTTTGTGAGACTTTTGATGCAGGTGCTTCATTGTAAAGCAAGGTAATTTGGATAAATTTGAGTCTCTCTCTACTGATGGTACATTTCTTGGTTATGCATCTTATAGTTGTGCTTATCATGTTCCTAACCTTGAAACTAACCGGATAGTAGAACATGTGAGATTATTTTCGATGAAACTATGCCTTGCACACCATCTGCCTTTGAGCTTGCAGATGAACATGGAGTGAAGCAAAGCATCTTTGAGGAAGAGGATGAGCTTACAGATGGTGGTGATGAAGATGAAGATGTGATCGATCATCCACCAGCTGATGCACCTGTACCTTCTACTTCGACTACATTAGTTGATGGGTCAGACTCTACTTCCACTACACCAGGCCATCGACTTCTACCACTACATGATCAAGTTAAAGAAGAAGACTAGGAGGATCCAGCTGCAGTTGAGGGGGAGGCTACCTTAGAGCGTGAGGCTCAACGACACTTCCAGCGTCGCCATCCACCTCAACAGATGATCGGTAACTTGCATGAACGCACCACTTGGCTCTTGCTGCTTTTGTTGCCTCTTTCGTTTGCCTTTTGTGTTGGGTTCTGGATGTTTTCTCTTGCATCACATTGTATCATATATGTCTCATGCATTTGCATTGCATTTTGTGACATAATGCATTTATATCATATCTTGCACTAGATGAGCTTCTCTTATATATCCTAAGTATTTGCTTATGCTCTTGAGAACTAGTGCATAGGATTGTGGTGATTTTGCAATGTGCTGCTTATGCTCTTGATGATATTATCATAAGAAATCTTATGAGCTAAGCTTGTTTATAAAAATGAATCTTGAATGCTTATCACCCATGAGTAGTCTTTTGTCATGCGCTGCTCTTGCTTGAGATGCTAGGTTGTGCTAGCTTGTACTCGGGCGACTTATTCTTTGCATATGGCTTATCATTGTGCTTGCTTTGCATCACCTAGGGGGAGCATGTTTTTTGTGCTTCACTTGTGTCAAGGGACACCTCATAAACCTTGGTTTTATATGTGCTTAATGAAAAATTAAAAGTAATATAAAAATATGGAAGATAGCAAATAGTATGCATGAAAATGCTGTTAATCTATGTTGCTCATTTAAAATCATCACCAGGTTGCTCTACTGTTACATGTGCTTGCCATAGAAGTAGGCTCATGGTCTCAGTGAGTTTGAAAATGAGTAGGAATGTCTTGCAAGTGTTAGCAATGATCTTATGTTGAGAATATGTCATCCTTATATGAGCTTTTGTGATCTAGTTTGATCTTGCTCGAGTTATCATGGCTAGACTTTTGCTCATGTGGTGATATCCTTTATAAAATGTTGAAATCTGAAATTCTGCTTGAGCCTCCTGATTCTATCATAATATCCTCATGTCGGCTATTTGTGCTTGCTTATGATCTGCTTCTTTATGCTTTAGTTCATTTGTAGCATTTGTAAATGCTTTGTGATATATTTGAGAAGCTTGGTAGTTTTTGCACCCCATGGCATGCATTTTGTGCTCTCATGATATCCTTGATGTTTGCATTGACAACAAGGGGGAGAAGTTTATGTTGCATATGCTCAAAGGGGAGAGTTTATGGTTTTGCATGCATTTTGGGGAGATAGAAGAATCTGCATTGCATTTAGCCAGGGGGAGTTGCATCTGTTCCTACAAGCATTTCTGCGTAGCATGTTTTCAGAGGGAGTGCTTTTGCTCAGGGGGAGCCTTGTGTTGAGTTTGCATCTCTTTTGTGTGAGTTGCTTCTCTTTTGCTCTCTTGCCGGTTGCGTTGAGCTTTTACCTCTTCTTGAGGAGCCGGCGGTTGTTTGAGCTTTCACTTGTCACATGATTGGTGTTGAGCCCTTTCTGCCTCTTCTTGAGGGATCATGTGACTTTGTCTCAGTTGCGTTGAGCCGTTGCCCTTGTCTTAGGGGACTGAGACTTCTCATCTCGAGTGATCTTGTGTTTGCCTTTTGTCTTGGCTTTTGGATCACTTGAATGAGTTCGTTGTTTTTCCTTTCTTTTCTTCTTACTATTTTTCAAGTCATTGTGTTGGGTGTTGTCAATGCACTCATCAAGGGGGAGATTGTGGACCAATGGTGGTCACCCTTGGATGATGAGTGATTGACAACCGTTGTGTGGTTTGATGTATCTCTTGGCTTGTGATGTGCAGGTGTAGGATGCGACATGGCGGTCGACGGCATGCGGTGAAGGTCAAGCGCGAAAGGTTCATGCCGATGGACCGAAGACGGTGAAGGGTGAACGAGTAGGCTTGGACTGAGGGACCCGAGGAGTCCGGGCGGAGTCATGGGCGATCCACATGGTGCGCGGAAGAGCAAGAGTACATGATGGGATGAAGACGGCGTCGGTCGAGTCAAGCGGGACAGAGGCGAGTCGAGTAGGCGGCCCGGGAGCGGGAGCGAAAGACTTGGGGGCGTCGGAGGCTTGGCGGAGGCCGGACACGCGTCGACATCGGTCAGTCACGTCGTGCGGCGGCGTACAAGGAGGGTTTGACCAGTTTGGCCTCAAAACTGGGGGGTGAGTCACGCCTGCGGGGTGTGCAAGCGGGTTTGCCGGTTTGGGCCTCAAAACCGGGGGCGCGTCCGGTGCGGCCGGATGGCGAAATGGAGGGCACGTGGCGCCATCGCGAAGCTTGCGTCGAGACGAAGCGAAGTCGTGAAGGTTCCGTGTCCGTCCGATGTGTCTGCGAAAAATTGGACGACTTTGCCCCTGCGGGGTATGTATCGACTCAGGGGTATTTTGGTCTTCTGGCCAAATGCCTATATGTATTGGAGGGCTGAAATTTTCAGCCACCTCTTGGGCTTAGTAGGTGGGGGTTGCTCATTTGTTTTGTGAGTGCCTTTGGGAGAGAGGAGAGAAGAGAGGAGAGGCTCTTGTTCTTGAGCTTTTTGCCATCCAAGTTTTGCAATACTTGTGAGTGGCTTGTAACCGGATATGGCCAAGTGATTCTTAGTGAAATCTTCCTCTTAATCTTGTGCCAAATCCTTTGTTCCCGGCGTTTTTCTTTTTAGCCATTTTCGGGGCTATTTTTGGGCGAATTCGTGATCTTGAGTTTGGCTGCGTTTTGGGTCGGATTTCTTGGGGGGACTTTGGTGCTGG
>CM014277.1:79219807-79243370 GCA_004135705.1 Alloteropsis semialata
TATTTTTGATAAAACAGAAAATAAGAGATCTAACAAGAGAGAAATCAAAAGAAAATAAAGAAAAAGAAATATTTACGAATGCTATCAAATCAGATCTTAATCGATAGTTCCTCGGCAACGGCGCCAGAAAAAGCTTGTTGACGGCCCTTAGACGCGTCAATCGTGAAGCGCAAGCGCATGGATCAGTTGTAGCTCTTCCCTTATAGTACTCCCCCAAGATTTATCAATCCGTGAAACTAAAGATACAAGAAACAATCCAACTAGCATAGAAATCCTTTAGTCTGGAAAGAGAGTTGCAAAACGGATCTAATCTACTAAAACCAAACACTGGAGGTAGCAAGAGAAAGTTAGAGATAACCAATCTAGATCGCGTAGATCATGCATATGTTGTAGCTCCGGGCCAAATAGAGTGGAGTAAGATAGATGTGAATCTCAATAAAAAGCATCTTTAAATCACGACCTCCGGTCAAACTCCCGAAAGCCCCACCGTATACGGGATCACACCCTGTCACGATGCTCCCTATCAGCGTGGGTAACTTAAGGGCACATTCACAAGTGAACGTGTCGAACAACTTGGTAGATCCGGCATGAACCCCTAGCCACCATTGCTACAAAAACACCCCAAGCAATCTATCTCAAGAATAGATTGGAGAAGAAGCAAAACCAAGATAGAACAAAATCATAGAAAGAGGCACTTTGATCGCTAAAGATTCGGAAACACATATAACTTCACCATGAATATAAGTACATCTCAAGATCACCACAGGGATCCTACCTTGATCTTGATGATCCTAGCTCCAGAACTCCGACGTGGTCTTCCTCGCAGGGTTCTCACGTCGGCTAGGGAAGAACCCTAGACAACTAGTACGACCCTCAGCTCTCCGAAAGGTGTCCCTCTACCTCCTCTGCTCCTTGACGGCGAATGACGAATGAATGATGCGTGGCATGAAGGCACAGGGCCTATTTATACCCTGAGGAAACCCTAGGTCGAAGGGGGCCGAGGCGGCGCCAGGAGACCCTAGGCCGGCTGGCCCAGAGAGGCCCAGGCCGGCCGGCCTGGCCTTTGTCCTTGCCGCCTCATCCTCGTCTTTCTCTCCAAGTCTTCTAGAAGCTTCAGTAGATGTTCCACCTATGCATGTGGGCCTTTGGACGTCGTTTGCTTCGGGATATCTTCGAGATAAGAATGGGAAGTGATAAACTTCCAAATTCTCCAATTGAGTTGCCTTGACCCCGAAGTTTCTTGACCTTATCTTGAAGCACTTGCCTTTCAAATATTCTTGAAGGTCGGTTCACCAAAGATGAGCACGAATGGGGCTTGAAACATCCTAGGCCGGCCGGCATAGGCCATGTGGGGCCGGCCGGCCTGGCCTCTTCTTCGGGCCTCTGGCCTTCATCTTTCACCGTGTTGTCCTTGGTCACAAGTCTTGTCCATATGTGCTCCAATTTAGCCCAAAAACCTGCGTAAATAGAATTCCTCCAAAAACACATGCATATGCAAAAATGTCCCGGTTATAGAGTATGATCATTAGTTTAGATATCAAATTCATGCCATTATTGAAGATAAACAAGTGTAAAAGTGTGTCGCTAAGGAGCGTCAACAAGATACCACCCTGACCACCATGCTACGAAGTAGTTATACCGATTTGTGTGTGAGATCTTTAAGGCAGTAGGAGTCAGCCTTAAGATAGCACTTATATAATGCTTGCATGCTTTAGTGAGCGGTTCTTATCGCAGTTCTTTGGTTCTTATTTTTCTTATCCTTGAGTGTAAGCCATATACTGTAGTTGTTATTTTCATGTTTGTACTTGACTCCATTATTAGCTAGTGTGAGTGCCTTTCTACCTAGATCTGACCTCCACTATGACTTACACAGAATATGGAAGGAGGAGTCAAAGTTGAACGAGAGCACATTCAATAGAATCCAGAAAATGGACCAAACAATGTCCAGCAAGAAGCAATGTCACCACAAGAGTCAGGCTTAGTCCAAGTAATTGCAACGCAGACTCAGATACTTCAGCGTATGGAAGATACAGTTACTCTCAGACAAGAAACACCTGAAGATAAATGGTGGAAGTTGATCAAGAGCTTTATCAAGAAGAAGCCACCCACTTTTGACCAGTCAGATGACCCTCTGGAAGCCAAGGACTGGCTAGAAGAAATTGAGAAAAGATTGGATTTGACCTCTTGCACTGAAGAAGAGTGTGTAACAGTGGCTGCTTATCAGTTGATCAGTACGTCCAGAGCTTGGTGGAACAAGTATTGCGATACCCACAAAGACCTGGGTCGTATCTCTTGGGAAGAATTCACAAGAGCATTTCTGGAGTTCCACATTCCCAAGCAAGCATGAGTGATCAAGGCTGAAGAGTTCTGCAAGTTGACTCAAGGCACGATGAAGGTGCAGGAGTATTTACGACGCTTCACCAGAATGATGAGATATGACCCCACTCACACAGACACTGAAGAGGACAGGCAATTTTGGTTTCACCGAGGATTGAACCCGGATATCAGGATCATTATACCCAGTTTTGGCCATCCATCACTCAGGCACATGGTGAACCAAGCTGTGGAAGTTGAAAAGAAGGTAATCACGATTCATGAGAACTGAGCTAAGAAGAGAAAAGCTGAGTACATGTTCTACTTTCGCGCATCGCAATGGCCTAGGAGTGAACAAGTGGATACTGCTATCCCTAGACCCAGTCAATTCAAGAGAGATTTTATCGAGTACAAGAGCCAAGAAGTGCACTACTGGAGGAGAATTCAGAGCAGATCAATGCCACCAAAAATATCAAGATTAAATGCCTCAACTGAAAGAGACTTGGATATAAGGTGAGTGAATGCACTGGAAAGAATCAACGTCGAAAGATTAAGCCAACTAAGACTCCGACAACTGTGACAAGAACACCTCAGTTACAGAAGAAGCCATCGCAGAGTGAAGTTCTAGAAATACTGAACCATATGACAGAAGAAGATGCTAAGGATGCACCCGAGGTCGTCATGGGAAGGTTAAATGTCAATGGCACTGAAGTTTTGGTATTGTTTGATTCTGGAGCAACCAGCTTGTACATCTCTTCAAAGTTCTTTATAGAACATTCACTTTCTGTTGTACCCCGCAAGAAGCCTATCATCACAAGCTCGCCCCTTGGAGAAATCAGATGTGTAGGGATGTGCAAATCAGTAAGTATCTTAATCAATGGATACGAATTCTTTGCAGACTTAACTGTTTTGAAGTCAGATGGAATTGATGTGATACTTGGAATGGACTGGTTGACGAAGCACAAAGGAGTTATTTCTTGCTCGCCTTGATTTGTGTATCTGGAGCACCCCTATGAGGGACACATTAAGTTTGAGCCCCTAAGATCCAGTGAAGTGCCAAAGATATACAATCTCACAACCAAGACATTGGAAGAAATATCAGTAGATCCCGAGAAGATTGAAGCCGTATCAGGATGGAAGCAACCCAAAAATGTCTCTGAAACTCGGGATTTCATTGGATTGGCAGGGCACTACTGCAGATTTATTGAGAATTTCTCCAGGATTGCCAAGCCCATGACTGATTTATTGAAGAACAATGTTCTATTTGAATGGTCAGACATATGTGAAACTAGCTTTCAAGAGCTCAAGACTCGACTCACTACCACCCCAATTCTGACGCCGCCAGACAACCAGAAGGACTTTGCTATATACTGTGATGTATCCCGACAAGGATTAGGGTGTGTACTAATGCAAGAAGGCAAAGTGGTTGCTTATGCTTCATGCCAGTTAAGGAAGCACGAAGAGGACTACCCTACTCACGACTTGGAGTTAGCAGCTGTTGTGTATGCTTTGAAGATATGGAGGCATCATCTCATTGGAAACAAATGTGACACATACACTGACCGCAAGAGTTTGAAATACTTCTTCACGCAATCAGAGTTGAATATGAGACAACGAAGATGGTTGGAATTGATCAAAGATTATGAGTTGGAGATTCACTATCATCCTAGCAAGGCAAACATAGTTGCAGATGCACTGAGTTACAAGAACTACTACAACAATCTTATGGTGAAAGCATGCCAACCTGCCCTACATGAAGAAATGGAGAAGTTTAAGCTGGAAATAGTAAGTACAAGTCAATTGAACGAAATGAGAATCAAGTATGATTTGGAAGATAGAATCCGAGCAGCTCAGAAGGAAAGCATAGAGATCTAGGAAATAGTCGAAAGGATGCAGAATGGACACTTTCCTACCTTCAGAATTGACGAACAAGGAACAATATGGAATAAAGAAAGGATATGTGTGCCAGAAATAATTTGAGATATTCCATACACCCCGGATGTACCAAGATGTACCAAGTCTTGAAGCAACGTTTTTGGTGGAGAGATATGAAAGTTGATATAGCCGGATATGTGGCTAGTTGTGACACATGTCAAAGAGTGAAAGCCGAACATCAACGACCAGCAGGACTACTCAAGCCTTTGGATATACCAGTATGGAAATGGGATGACATCAGTATGGACTTCATAGTCGGACTACCCCGGACTCAGAAAGGCAATGACTTGATCTGGGTCATTGTAGATCGATTGATGAAGGTGGCACATTTCATACCCGTCAGAGCCGATTACAGAGTGGACAAGCTAGCAGAACTATACGTTGATAATATTGACAGGATGCATGGAGCACCTCGAAGCATTGTATCCGGTAGAGGAACACAATTCACAGCTAAGTTTTGGAAGCATTTGCACGACACTATGGGAACAAGCTTAGAGTACAGCTCAGCCTTTCACCCTCAGACCGATGGTCAGACTGAAAGAGTTAACCAAATATTGGAAGATTTGTTGAGAGCTTGTGTTCTGACATACAAGAAAGATTGGGAAAAGAGCCTATCTTACGCAGAGTTCTCATACAACAACAGCTATCAAGCTAGTTTGCGGATGTCGCCATTTGAAGCACTATACGGCAGGAAATGTCGTACACCTCTACTATGGTCGGCAGTTAGAGAAAGAACTTTCTTTGGACCAGATGACATCAAGGAAGCCAAAGAACATGTGAGCAAAATCAGAGAGAATCTGAAGGCAACTCAAAGCCGACAGAAGAGCTATGCTGACAAACGAAGAAGAGATCTCAGCTTTGAAGTCGGAGATTTTGTGTACCTGAAAGTATCACTCCTATGAGGCACGAAGCGATTTCATATCAAAGGAAAGTTAGCGCCACATTATGTGGGACCATTTGAGATTATCCAGAAGATTGGTAAGCTGGCTTATGAACTGAAGCTAACTCGAGACCTTATTGGAGTACACCCAATATTCCACGTATCGTAGTTACGGAAGTGTCTTCAAGTGCCAGATGAGCAAGTTCCAATAGAAGCATTGGATATCCAGGACACCTTGGAATATTTGGAGTATCCCGTGAAGATTTTGGACAAGGCAGTAAAAGAAACAAGAAGGACTTCTATTCCCTATTACAAGGTTCTCTGGAGTAACCACACCGAACGAGAAGCCACCTAGGAGAAAGAAGCAGATCTACAAAAGAAGTACCCGCACCTGTTCGAGCCCTAGGTAACACTTAATCTCGGGGATGAGATTCCTGTTGGGAGGGGGAGTCTGTAACATCCCGTGATTGAAAATGTGGGTTTCAAAAATTTTGTTTGAATTTAAATTGCATGACAACATAAGAATGTCTTCTTTGTCCTCTATTTAAATTCTTAGTAAAATGAATTGAGCTTTTTATTTTAATTAAGGAAATATAATTGTTAGTGTGATTTGGCTCTTGTTTGGTTTCTAATTGATGAGTGTGAATTTATATTTGAATTCCTAATTCAAATATAAATTCAAATGCTAACATAACTAACCTAGCCCTCTTGGACCTAAATGCCAAACCAATCTTACCCGGCCCGATCAACTCCTTTCTCTTTTCCATCTGGCCCAGCTCCCCGACCGGCCCAGCTATCCCTCTTCTCTCTTATTTTTTCTGCCACCGCCCGGCCCAACCAGACTCCCGGCCCAGCACCGCCACTGCTCTCTTCCCCCTCTCTTTCTTTGACAAAGTGGACCGCCCCGAGCCCCTGTTCCTCTTCCTCCCCACGCCCGTACACGCCTCGCGCCGCGCCGCACCACATCGGCCCGCCCAGCCGCGCCTCTCCCCGCTCGCGACCGCCCCCATGTGCTCGCCCCTCCTTTCCCCCGCCCCAAGCAAGGAAACCGCGTCGCCCTTTCCAGCCTGGCCGCACCCAGCGAACTCCTCGCCCACACCACCTCTCCTACATAATCTTTCCCCATCCTTTCTTCTTTGCCGAAGCCATCCTCAATTCCACCCGGGCCGAGGCCTTGTTCCACTACATTGCCGACCAATTGAAGGAGGAGGAAAGGAGCAGAAGGAGGAGGCAGAACCGCTCATTGGAGGAATTGATCGGAGGAGGCCTCACTGCGTTGGATTCACCGCCGCTACAACAACGATGCCGCGCCGCCCGGAGCTCCGCCGCAGACAGCAACGAAGCACCGCACAGGAGGCCGAACCACGAGTCCACACCGAGCCGGCCACGTTGTATTGCATCGCCCCGCCGTGGGCCCCTTTCGCCCACCCATCTCTTTCCCCATTTGCTCTGCTCTGAATCCTGTCCACCGAGCCACCATGAATGAAGTTGTGGAGCTCTGCTCCATTGTGATGTTGCTTTGTTTGCCCGGCCTTCGTGCCGCAGTTGTTCTCTGCAGGACCCGCCCATGATTGATCTCACCCCGCTCTCCCTCTCTTCCTTCTCTAGTCCGTTTCGCACTGCCGCTCTGCTCGCCGTCGCCGTTCCGTCCTCGTTTGCCTGCGGCCTTGACGCAGATGAATCCACGCCATTGCTGACCTAACCCGAGCACCGCCCTATCTGCTAGCACACCGCGTCTTCCTCTCCTTAACCTCTGGACCGCTTCGCCGCCGAGCCGCTGCCGTTACTCCACCACTCCGCCGTGCTCACCGCCGCTCGTCGTTACACCGCCAAACCGCCCGCTCGCACCCACACTCTCTCCAACTTGTAACCCACGCACTTGTTCAAAACCAGGAGCTCACCGTGACCCCGCAGTGCTACATCGTTCTCGCCATCTCCGCCGCCGCCGCTCTGTTCCTCGCCGACGAACACACAAAGGACCACACGAATAGCAGGCCACACAAACCACACCAGATCCGGAACACTGCCATGTTTCGCTACCAACCTGGCCCCATATGTCATGCACCTGCACTCTCTGCTATGTGGACCCCGCCGCCTCACCCCTCCGTCCGTCTCTAAATGGCCTTGGGCCGAATCTGACTAAGCCCACTACCTCCCTCACTTTTTTGGCCCGGTCAAAACCCAAGCCGCCGGTAGGAATCGGCCCAACAGCAGCCCGTAAACATCTTGGCCCGCCTGCCATCCCGGTCCCACTTGTTTGTCTCTGTTAGTCGCTGACCTGTGGACCCCAGATGACGTTGACCAGCTGACCCGTTGACCTAGTCAACGATGATCGTTGACTTGGTCAACGATGATGTCGTGATAACGTCATCAGAGGCGGACCCCGCTGCTGACGTCATGCTGACGTCATCGTTGCCACGTGCCAGCTCCTCAGCCTGCCATATGTCTGTTCTTTTCTTTTTTGTAATTATTTCTTTTCCAAAAAATGATTTAATATAAGAAAATTCATAATAAATTCATTTTAGCTTAGCAAAATATGAAACCAGTTTCATTATTTTTCTAAAATCTTGACCTACGCGTTAGTGTAGGAATTGAGTGCTTTTGGCTCTTATTTGGATCTCATTTGGAGTTTATTTGCTAGTAGCTTATCGTGGTTTATTCTTTATCCGATTAATAGGACCTTCGGAAGACTTGGACGACTAAGTCGACTATGACTACGACGACCGTGACTTCACCAACTAAGAGAAAGAGAATGACTTTGCTCTAGGTTCACGCCCATTCTAACTTTAAATCCTATTAGGCATTGCTAATGGAACTGCTAGCGCTTTATTTCATGGATAAAGATATGAACCCCTGCATAGCCTCTGATTATTACCCGATATCCTTGTATGCCTATATACACTATTATACTTGTGCTATGCTTGCATGTGTGGGATTAGCTGTGATCTTGATCTATCTTGGCGTGAGTTTGGGGTGGGTTAAAACTGAAGTGTTTCGAACCCCCGGCTGGAGTGAGCAGACATTAACCGATCCATCGGATCGGGGCTTGGGAAGTGTGTTGGGCACTTCCTGCGTAGTACCTGTGGCGGGTACGCTTTGTGGATACTTGTGAGGAGTTGGTGGATATTACCTGTAATTGGTAGATGGGTGGACCGCGGAGTCGGATGGCTTGGTTTGGAGACTTGCTTGCTCTGGCTTAGGCCGAGTCAGTCGGACCTGGTGACGGGACTTTGTCAAACGTGCACACCACTTATCCTCGTGGGGAGGATTCCAGCCATTTCTAGCTAGACTGTACCAGAACTGTGGGAGAAGTGTGTTGGGGATTGGGTTGGATCCGGACATGCCCATGTTGTTCGGGGTGTTGGGACCCGACTATTCTAGCCCTTTGTTTCCGAGACTCTCGACACCACCGTGGCCAGGCCAGAGACTCACGATCCCGGGTCCCAAGCCTGGGAATGCAGTATGGTACTGTTCTGGTTAGGAAGTCATGGTTGTGGGTTGTGTCTCAAGATGGATGTACAGCCGTCTGCAGCCTGAGTGGGTCCAGGTGTACACACTCTGCAGAGTTAAAACTATACGTATAGCCGCGTCCTCGGTCATGGACACCCCTCGATCCGGCTTCTTCTGATTAGTGTTTTGGGTTATTCTACCTCTCCCCTTTCATAGCTTTGTGTTGGTTGAGAGATGATAGATCAGAATCCGGCTTGAAGCCGTTGAGATCGGAAGGGTGGGAGCTTTCCCATTGACTCGAAAGGAGCAGGAGGTGAGGATGCGACGGGACCCTAGTGTGCTAGGGTTGACCCGTGGAGATGATAGCTTGGGTGTTTAATGGAGATCTTTATTCTTTTGCTGCTGCTGCATAGGAAACCCCAGCCTTTATTCCTTGATATTTGTTATATTCGAATAGGCCACCTTAAAGCTTGCATACGGATGGTGACGTGAACCTGTCCCATTGCTTGGGGACAATTCGTGAGCTTGCAGGTTGGACTTGGACTCCGAGTTCATTCGTCGGATGCTACTAAGAAGGGTTGTGTTGCTTCGCTCAAGGTTTCCTGTGGTGAAGACTGAAGATGAAGATTTGAAGATCTAGCTACTGCTTCGTAGGTTTTCTTCTTATCATTTAGCCCAAAGGGCTTGTACCAGCTATACTTCTATTAAAATCCTTGTAATATTGTACTCTGAATCGATGTATGGAAATATACTATTCTGAAATGAGTTCTATACGTGATAGCAGTTGATTCTGGGACTATCACTTCGGTACAGGGAGTCGGATTCTCCGTTTTGGAAATCCAGGTCGTTTCACTTGCCCTTCTTGATCAGCTTGGTCATCTTCTTGATGGGCGCCATGAAGACGCCCGCGCTGGTGTGCGCTGCACGGCCGCCCTCGACGCGTACTAGGAAGGCGTCGATGATGTCCTCCATGCCGTAGGAAAGCTCCTTGACCTGACTGGCCCAGAGCTTGACCAGCTCGTCGAGTTGATCCGGCGGGACATCGGCCACCTTGCGGAGGGCAGCGTGCATGAACTTCAGCTCCTGTGAGAGGTACTCGACTTGCCTTCTCACTCGCTTTTGTAGGCCGTACTCCTGCTTGAGCAGCTCCCCAAGCTTGGGGATAAGGCTACCCAGCGCCCCGACACCGCCTCCTATTGCTAGCTGGTCTGGAGGGCGTCCTGCTCTATCTGTCTCTGTCCTCGTATTTAAACCCATGGAGCTGGATGACATTTTTTTTTTCAGTTTCAGCCACACCAATAGGACTAGGGACCGCCCATGGCCCACAGATACGTCATGGAACTGAGCAGAAATTTAATTATTGAGTCACTGGGCATTGTACGCCATAAATCTTTGTTTCCGATCGCTACCTCAGATGAGTTCGTTCTTCCAACTTTTATTTGCTCTTTGGTGCTAGAATTACTGAGTCAACTCCAGATTCATCTCGTTGCTTTTATTTACTTTCTTCGATAAAAGTCTTCCAATAATTGTGATAACTAAATTGTTAGAGATGTTGACCTATGGTACCTTCTATATGTATCCAACACGGTGACACGTCAGCTCACGAAAAGGGTGAACAGAACTGGGCTAGGCTGCTGTGTATTCTAACAGACCCAGTTCTATTAAAATTGTTCTTATGTGCTGCATATGTGAAAAAACAATTAGCAGTCATGTCGCCTACAACAATTTTCACCAGGGCCGGGGAACATCTTTTCTCTAGTACTGGGTCATTTTTTTTAATCTTGCTGTTGTAACATTTTTCACTTTCCTCTTCTCTCGAAAATGTTCTAGTTGCAGAAAAAAATATTCTTCAAAAGCAGAAAAAATCGTCCGGGCACAGAAAGGGGGAAACGTGTCCTGGGGAGTGGGATCTGATAACTTCTAGTCGCGTATGCTATATTAAACATTTCCGACTTAAGCTTAGGTAAGCCTCTATTGGTAAAACATTCATTAAAAAAATAGTCACATCGCTCCACACATCATCGCTGATTAGGCAAGAACTCTTAACGTTTCACGTAAATATGCAAGGATAATTATCTATCACGATTCTATTAATCCGTGCTCACACACGGGCTAATAATTTTGGAAGGCATGAATATTAAGAATTCATGGGAAATTTAGACCCATAGCAGATTACTCGTAATCATTTGCATTAGGCTCTCTCATATTTGTTATACATCTTCTTTTCACTTGGCAGGGCATTTTTATATTTGTTGAATTTAACCCTCAATTTGAGCTATATGATTAACATAAAGATTGGTATTCTCATTGTTTCTCCCATACATGTATACATGGTCTACATGGTGGCACACATCATGCATATGCACTTTAATAAGTTAGTGTTTTCATATTAACAATGCTGAAAATAGGCAATTTAGAGTTATATATTGGTGTACTTTAGGATTTTTAATAATGACATATATATAGTGCCATATGTGGGTAATTTAGATCCAAGTGTTTAGAGTTTGAGCTAAGTGTTTAACATGAAAATATTTTTATCATCTCTTCATCATTTATATATGATTTATAAGGTGAGACACATTATATAAACAACCACTTAGTTTAGTATTGTCGGTATTTTAGACCGGCAGATATTTGATTCGTCGGGTATCCCGCGTCGAGCAAAGAGCAATCACAGTAGGGAAAAAGAGATAATATATTTTATACTGGTTCGGACCCTCAAGGTCGGGTAAAAAACCTACGTTCAGTTGTATCTTGTATTATCTCGACAAGTACAAAGTAAAATATGGTGGATGGCTAAAGACTGGATGTCTAAAACAGAGGGGATGCCGAGCTATTTATCTCCAGCGTTTTATGCCTTACAAGCCAAAGGATGCTATCCTAGCTAGTCGGACTGTAACATTAATCTTCGAGATGTCCTTCCTTAATTGTCATCGTGCCCTGCAAGGCTTCCTCGCGCCAGAATCGGTGTTTGGCAATCCTCGTAGCCGAGCTACTCGGGTATTATGGCTTCAACATTAGCCCCTGAGTTTATCTGCCAAAAGGGCTTGTTTGCTTGCTCATCGGTCTTTTACACTTCCTTGGAGTTTTAGAATTCATGGAATTCATAATGCTTAGACAAGTCGAGAAGGCATGACTCTAAGCGACAAGCTTTGTATGATAAGCTCAAAAAATATTAAATAAGGAGTAGAATACATGAGCGGTCCTCGAACTTGTCCCAAGCTGTCATCTAGGTACGTAAACTCTGAAAATGCATTTTTAGGTTCTCAAATTTGTCCCGAAATGTCATCTGGGTCCCTAAACAGCTAGAGCAGAAATGTACAACTAGAATGAAATAGACAAACTCAAGAAATGCATGATTTCTCTATTTCCTAAACAATCCACCTTATTACAACCCTTGATCCTCCATGTATTGGGCAGTAAGAAAGGGCATAACTATACACATTACAATAAAATATTCCATAACAACTACATTCCTAAAATATTGGGGACTAAAACAGTAAATTGTGCCCATGGAAGTGGAACCCTTTACACGTAGGCTCTTTACGACGCAAATCACAGTGCAAACGTAACTCTGCCGGAGGTCTTTGTCCCTGCTTCCCATTCGCATCCATGCTCGAGCTTCGTCTCCTCGTCCTAGTGGGCGCGCAGCCATTGTCAGGCCGTGACGTCCATGCATTTCTTCGACTGGTGTCTTCCCTCGACATTCCTAGGTCTTCGCTCAACATCCTGGGTATTCAGACCCATGCTTGACCGCTTCGCTGCATATCTCCGTGTGACCGTGTACCGTCGATGGCCCCTCATGTCTTCACTGATTAATTCCTGCATCCGTGAAGACCTTCGCCCCGATCGAGGGCCCAGACCTCCATCACTAATATTTTACCCTGGTGGCATTTTTTATTCTTTTAGATAATGGAACCATTATCCGGCTACAACCACCTAATTTAGGAGGAATCAGTCCACGTATTATTACACGTAATAGCCAAACGCTACATGCAACCAATTTTGATATATATTAAGGTAGCAACAGAACACATAATCATGGTGCCATTTTTTATGGTATAGTACTTGGTTGAGCTACTCATAATTCTGCAGGTTGAAAAAAAACATGTACTGATTAGCTACAATTAAAATTTTATACTCATGGAAATCAAGCTAAATTATTCTAACAGAAATATCCGTATCTAAAAGTAAATGAAGACAATTGACTCGCTGAAAACAAAGCAAACAGGAAGTACACAAGTTATAGAGTACAAGGAAAACCTGAATGCTGGATTTTAGATAAATGCAGTTTGGTCGTGAACTTACTATATCGTTAATGTGTGCTAGCTTGGCCTTGTTCTCTTCTGACTCGCACCATTGCTTTAGTTCCTGGTTCTCATCAACAACTAGCTGCTGGAGGTTGGTAAGCTTATGTATACATGGAGGCAATGACTTGAAGCTCTTGCAGCGCCCCTGATGACGAGTCTTTTGAGAGAGGAGATGTCGCTGATATGCTGTCACAACTATCCCACTCCTAATCTGCAGACTTGGATATGCAGATGGTATTTTGGTTCTGCTATTCATAAATCTGCAGAGTTGAAACAAGTGTGTACTGATTAGCTAGGAGTATAATTTATACTCTATTGGAAATTAAGACATTAGTCTATCGGTTTGTATCTAACAGAAAACAGAATACAGAATACGAGTTCCTATGTTTCCTGCACCTTATGACTTTAGCATACGTTTAGGCGTGTTAGCTATCTAGTGTGAGTTTCATGTACATTGTCACCACTGTGGTGATTTCACGCTATTTATTATTTTCCAGCAATAAAATTAAAGAAATTCCCTGTACTAAGTGAATGAAGATAATAATGCTGGATTTAGATAAATACCGGTCCGTCGCGAATTATTATATGGTTAATGTGTGCGAGCATCACTTTGTTCTCTTCTGACTGATACCACCGCTGCAGTTCCTGGTTATATTCAATAAATAGCTGCTGGAGGTTGGTGAGCTGCTGTATACATGGAGGCAAAGACTTGATGCTCCTACATTGCCTGATGACGAGTCTTTTGAGAGAGGAGACGTGGCTCAGCCATTCTGGCAGTGCTGATATTTCGTTACACCAATTTAGCTCGAGCGATTGAAGGGAGGAGAGTTGCTGTATGCCCTCTGGCAAGCTCGTCAGATTTGTACAAACGGAGAGCGTCAGCTCCTGGAGGGCGGGGAAGTGGTGAAACAGCCTAAAACTGTGGCTCTCACTTTGTATGTCCAGGCTGGTGGTGGTTGGAGTAGAGTTGTTGCGACGGCTGCCGGTTTGTGCCTCCTCCAGTGAAGGTATAACTTGGTCGCTCTGAATTATTGTCCACTTCCGACATTTTGGTGGGCATGGGTTCAACCTCAACCTTCGACAAACGCTTACATGGAGTTCATCTAGCATAGGGAACATGAACTCCTCGACGCCATCCTCACCAGGGTAAGTTGTATTCCACTCCTCCAATCCTTGCATAGAATATATTCTGATGTTTGCCAATCGGGGAAACGCTCGTTTGCCACCGCAGATACCCCTGTCAATCTTATTAACGTTGGGTAAGTCCCCGAGATACAGGCTTTCTAGGTACGGTAACTGTCCAAGTGGTGGTAGATTGCTACATGAAGGCAGTTCATCCAATGCAATGGAAGTAAGATTCGGAAGATGATGAGAAATGTCCATGAGCCAGCTAGGAAAGCTCGGACTGCTATAACATTGTAGAGACAAGTGCTTGAGACTCGGTGGTGGCACTAGTTGTCCCAACAAATCCTTGTCCTCCAGATGTCGATCGGCTTTCTGGGTCCAAGCCAGTCTCAAGCTCAAAAGATTGTGTTTGGTCAACAGCTTAAGTCTCTGTGCTTCTTCTAGAATCCTTACATTTTCAAGGGAAAACATATGCAACTCACCGAGGGGGAAATTTTCACCCTCCAGCAGATGCAGATTGCTGTGAGCACTGACGCCATCACCAGCACGAACCTTAAAGAGTGGTAATGTCAATGAATAGTCCAACAGAGAATTGGCCTGATCTATCAATAGGGCTGAGCACCCGTCCAGCAGTACAGACTTCAACCCAGTTGCCTCACCTATACTCTTTGGGAGGCACTTGAGGTTATCATTATTCTGGAGATCCAATGTACGCAGCCTTTTGAGGTTACCAATACTTTCTGGCAGATACCTGAGTGCGTAACCATTCTCCGATAGGTCCAGAAGTTCCAGGTTGGTAAGGGTACCGATGAAATCAAGATAAACCTCATTGTATTCTGCATCGAAGAGTCTATATAGGCTACCTTTTAAACCCAAAACCTTGAGATTGGTGAGGCTTCTCAGAGCCATAGGTAGATCATGATCCCTCTCCACATTTTCTGAGATCTTCATATATTATGACATATCCAGATATTGTAATGCGGTGAGGCCATGCAGAGCTCCCGCTAACCCTTTCTCAATATAGCAGCCATTCAAATCCAGATGCAATAAATTATAGAGCCTCATAAATGACTCTGGAAGTTCCCTGACGCCACACCGTTTCATCTCCAAATACTGTAGATTCACCAGGCTGCCTATAGCTTCTGGTAGCCGTCTAATGTAACTGCATGAAGATAAGTTCAAGTATTGGAGTTGTGTGAGGTCACACAAAGATTCAGGTATCACCTTGACACCGGAGCATTCAGATAAATCAAGATGCTGCAAATTTTTGAGATTACCAAATGATTCTGGCAGTTCTTTTATCCCAGAACAATCTGACATGTCAAGATGCACCATACATTTTAAATCACCAAATGATCCTGGCAGTTTTGAAATGGCAGAACAACCTGACAAATCAAGATATTTCAGACACCCGAGCTTGCCTATTGATTCTGGTAGTGCAGAGATGTGCGAAGATCCATTCAGGTTTAGGTACTACAGTTTTGATAGATCAGTGATATACTCTGGGAGACCTTCATTTTGCATTCTTGGGGCAACAAGATACTTCAGCTGCTTCAGTTGCCCAAGAGAGGATGGCAACATTATACTGGAGCATCCACTTAAATCAAGGATACGTAAGTGCTTTGCAAAAGAAAATGCCCCACAAGCGAGATCCAGCTTGCCACTATCTGAAAAATGAAGTGCTCTCACCTTCAAGGGCAGAATATTTGATAACTTCATTGCCCGGTCATATTTGGTAACCAACCCATAACGACAATATTTTCTGGACATGTGTATTGCTCTTTGAAGTGACGTCAATTAGCTCATCACCCATGACTAATGTTGCCAGGTCATGCACCAGGTCGTGCATGGTGTATCGCACCATATGCTTTCGAGAAGTCTGAAATAATAAGTTCAGCACACTCCATTAAAGATGTCAAATAATTTCCACATTTTTATAAAATTAAATCCTAATTTCACATCTTCAAGGTTTACTTATCACTTATCAGAAAATATTTAGAACGTGTCATTAATATCTCTTATTAACATGCAAATTACTGAATCATTTATTAACATGCAAATTTGAAATCCGCAGACTGCAGTCAGCACCGGCACTAGTCTGGACTCCAGGCCCATCACTGCCCTGGGCCGCCTCGCCCCTCTCGGCCAGCGTCGGTCTCCCGCCCGGCGCCTGGTCCTCACAGCACGGTTGCGCTTGCACGCACGCCAGGGCTTCCCAGCCACCTTGACGCGGCCCGCTCCCAGGGCCGGTCCTGATATTTTAGAGGCCCAAGGCCAAACAAAATTTAGGGACCCTCTCATTAATCAACATCAAATAATTTATGTATATTGTTATAAAAATATTCTAACTTTTCTTGATGCGAAGTTACTGATGATAGTATGAACATTAATCTAATTCTGCAGTTTCTTCTCGATGTCTAAGCTGCAATGTTTTAATATTTCTTAAGATATTTTGGAACTCAAATGATTCAGTAATTTCAAATTTGAACAAATGTTCTCTACTTATGCCAAAGTCACATGCATAGTAAATACTAGGACAATACTGTCTAATCAATCGTCTATAAAGAAAATTGTTGATTAATGTCCTTGGTTGATTAATAATGCTAGCTAGCCACTTGTAATAGGTTGATTAATGTCCTTAGACTTCTAATATTTTTCTGCATGTGTATTGGTCAACCGAAAGTCTGCAGTTAGCACTAATTCTTTTTTTTTGTCTTTGTCTTTGTATATGGTTCAGTTCAAAGTATAGATCTGTTGTGAGCATACCTGCATTGCCAGCCATCACATTTTTTTCCTTGGCATATTGTTACTGTCTTGGGCCTCCCTTTGCTGGAGGTATTTGCTGATGTTGTTTGCAGCCTAATTGTGATGCATTTTCAGTAATTGCATAGCTTTTTGATGATTGGTAATATGAATGCTTATGGCAAATTTTGGTTCATTACCATACTAATCAAATGTGAATGCAGGTGATTCTATCCATCTTACTGATCACCATCTATGTTGAAATTACTTTGTTCTCTAGATACTTTTTTTCATTTCACTGTTTTGGCCATGCAACTAAAGCAAGATTTTGATTTGTGTTGTTTAAGTTATCTGAACAAAGATAGTGCCTTGATTTTAGAAAAAAACATACAATTTAGTGTTTTTATCTCCTATCGTGTATATATATACAACAAGGTAAAAGTATCTGAAAAATAGAAAATTAAGGTAGAAAATAAAGAATTTTGGTTCAGTTAGCGAGATTCTGTATAGAATAATCAGTTAGCCTATAATACTTAATTTGATTGAACTTAAGAAAGATTGAGATATACTATACTAAAAAGTGTGTGACACAATATTAAATCAATTATCAACATACTAAATTTGGTAGGTTGATGGCCAACAAGTTTTCAATCTTTGTTGGACCAATTGATGAACATGACAAATAAAAATTAAATTGAGTTCATTAGAGAACTTAGAAATTAGAAAATAGACATTGATCGACTATTTATCTATGAATTCATAATCAAAATAACTAAAATGCTAATGTAGAGTCTAGCCGCGCATTTGCGCGGGCCTCCTTGCTAGTAAGTTGAAATGTGGCAATACTTTGACAAATTTTGACAACATGCATCTATATTCGACAAACAATAATATCTAAAATCAGTAATGTCTGTATCATACTACATGTCCACGTCATAGGCTCATTCATTCTTCCTCTACATTCCCTGTTCTTCTCTTCCTCACGAGAGAGCAAACAGCAGCATCAACTCTACCTCCCTGGCAAGTAGAAAATCAGAGGCCGTAGCAGATCCACCACAAGTGACAAGCCGCCTGTGCTAGATGGGGAACAGTGTTGGGTTCAGAGAGACGCAATACAGGGGAACGGGATATCAGGGTGTGAATATGATTAGGAGAGGTAGTTTAGTCTTTTTCTATTGTCCTCGATGTCTTTGTTTTCCTATTTTTATTCTGTTTATTAATTTGTCTCTCACTAAAAGAGTTGATACAAGGGTAAACGGTGCCTTGGTTTTAAAAAAGATGGGATAAAATCACAAAAACTAGAAAAATAAGTGCAAAAATACAATGGGAGTTCATAGGGGCAAGAGCACCAATCTCCCTTACAGATAATATTAATGAGGACCGAATGGAGGAACTAAGAAATCCATAGTCTTTTAAGAAAAAACATAGATATAAATATACAAGAATAAAACACACCTCATCTTTATTTTGATTGAATTTAGGATAAATATTTTCCATGAAAAAATATTATCTAATGCCACAATTTTACTAGGCATTTTGTGAATCCATCCTCACGAGACTAGTCAAATGTCAACAATTGAGTTGGGGAAACTGTTAGATTTATTTGTGCTAGACCCATTTATTTCCAATTAAATCTGAAATATTTAAGGCCCACCTTTAATGGTAGGGAGTTAAAAGTGGTTACTTCCACATTTGTAGTTGAGACTTATAGAATTATAACTAACTTATTAGGTGGACTTCATATAAACCAACTTATTAGATGGCATGCCATACGCACTCATTCGCTCAACAAGGCCATGGTGTAGTATGCGTACGAGTTGTGGTGTGGTGTTTATTTTGCTGCTATTGATAATTAATTATGACAATTACTGGTAATTGAGTCCTTAGTGTTTATTTTATTTCTCATGAGAATTACTTATGATTGTAGTGGTAATTAAATTCTACCTATGACTAGTAACCAATGTAATTAATTACAACATTAACTCACCAACAACCCACACACTGGAGATCTAGATTTAACAAACATGTGCACCTCTACGCCTATATAAGGGGTGCCCCTCTTTGTCCTCATTTGTATCTTTCAGCATCGAGGGTTCCTCGGCTCCTCTATTATCCATAGAAGAAAAAACCAGACCGAAATGGGGTTTGAACCAGAAAAACCATGAACCGGCCACTTCACTGGCTCGGTTCGGGTAAAGGATCGGCCAGGGAAAAACCGGATCTAAAACGATATATTCTACACTATTGGGCCTAATTCACAGCACTATTGGGCTACAACTCGTCCCACCCGAGGTATGCATGAAACAGAGTGGAGATGGGGGTTCAAACCCAGGCCGACGGCCTCAATTCCGGCGCTGTTGACCATCTGGCCCTTGTTTCACGTGTGATGAGGTTGATTATGCCAAGAATATAAGGGTTATTGAACCGTGGTCCGACCGGTCAAACCACTGGTCAGACCAATGAA
Source organism: Alloteropsis semialata (assembly GCA_004135705.1). NCBI lineage: Eukaryota > Viridiplantae > Streptophyta > Magnoliopsida > Poales > Poaceae > Alloteropsis > Alloteropsis semialata. The sequence continues at coordinate 79,239,027 of CM014277.1, forward strand.
CCAGTCACCCCACCGGTTCAATGACCGGTCCGACTTGCCATTATCCCTTTGTTGTTATACACTCATATTCCAATCTATAAGTTCTGGCTCACAAAGGACTAGTGACAGCAGGCGTCCAGAACCTTGAATGCTTGGAGATCATACTTGGGATAGGTGGGCAGTCACATTTGTGGGAAGTGTTTTAAAGCACTGACTGCTCAATAATAATTAGGCTTGCCAATTCTTCAACTACTTCCTGGTGACAATTCCCTATATGACTACTTTTGTGGCCTTTTGTACAACTACTTCCTGCTACATCAAGATGGTTGTTCGAGAGACTGCATTGCACCACTACAACAACTCTGTACAGCTACATCGACTAAGGTCAAATGATAAGTATGACTGGTCCAGTTGATAACAGCGCACCTGGTTCCTCCGGCACTAGCCCCGCTCTAGACTACACCCTGACCTTTATTTGTCTAATTTTGTTCATGCTTAAAATGATGTTTAACATGAACACGTGCACATATAGCGGATCACTCAATGTGGTCATGTTAATGTTTTACCTAATTAATTTTGGAATTAAAATATGCCATAAAATGCCTAGATTTCTAACATAAACGACTAAGTATGTGTCGGCATCAGCAGGGAAAGTAGTGTTCTGTCTTGTATACATCAACATACCTTGGCCAACTTTGAAACTTGAAGGAAGGACATCCCCAAAAGTTGCCTGATGTGTTCCTTCCCTTTTGATGGCTTGATAAAACCAAGAGCAACCCATTGGTTAATCAAATCATCTTCAGCAATATTATGGCCCTTTGGGAATATGGCACAATAAGAAAAGCATATCCTCAGCTGTGGTGGCATCCTTTCATAACTTAACTTCAAGGACGGGAGCACACCACCATTATCTTCAGAAGATTCATTCCATATATCACTGTTGTTTATTTCTATCCATCCATCCAAATCTTTGGATTGTAGCATGTATCCAAGTGCTTGAGCTGCTAATGGCACACCTCCACATTTCTTTGCAATTTCCATTCCTATCTGCTCCAGTCTTCCCTGGTGGTTATTTTCATTTTCAAACTTGCTACATCTCTTAATTATTTCCCAGCATGCATCATCCTTCAAAGGCTGCAGCTTGTATGGTTCACAGGTGGAAACTCTCATTGCAATGTCTTCGTTGCGTGTGGTTACAATGACATGTTTCATACTGCCCTTCTTGCCCACGTGAAGCATACTTCTCAGTTTCCCCAACTCTGTGTCCTTTCCCTCCCACAGGTCATCTAAAACAATAAGGACCTTCTTGCCGCGGAGTTGGTTATCAAGGCACTGATTTATCACCTGCAGCGTATCCCAGTTCTGTTGACCTCCTTCTATTTGTAGTTGAGAAATTATAGAGCTTCCTATTTTCTTTAAATTAAAATCCCGGGACACATAAACCCATACACGGTAATCATAATTCTTGAATTTGGCATCATCGTAAACTAGTTGTGCCAATGTACTCTTGCCCAAACCTCCAAGGCCATGAATAGCAACAATCACTGTCTCATCATTGTCGGTACCTGAGGATAATAGTTCTACGATTTCACACTTTTCTCCATCCCTCCCTAGTACTGGTTCTTCAGGCAAAAGTGATGATGTTTCACGAACATCATAATGCTGCTCAATAGAAGTCCTAGTGCAGTCCTGACTGAATTTGAAATCCTGAAATTCCTTGTTGATTTTCCCCAGTTCTTCTCTCATACTCTTCATCCGATTAGCCACCACAATCTTCTTGCGTGCAATTGGTAGACATGCAAACACCCCTGGCACCTGCAAGAATTTCATTTATTTCTCTGTTGGAAGCTTAATTACACTAAGCAAAGGGGCATAAAAACATAAACGTATATGGAAATAGAACTTACTGATCTCTTAACACAAACTAAAGTACTAGGAACTATAGCTAGATATTTCAAATTTATAGTTACAGTTGTAATCGGTTATATGCTGACATCAGAGTGCAGTACAGCAGATACCCTGTTATATGCTGTCGTGGCACTAGTTCGGATTGTACTGGCAATTCCTAACTGTAGTCGTCACTATTCATGTTGAACCACTGTATAGGTAGGGAGCTATTATCCAACAACCTCAGATCTATGGAAAACCAGCCCAAGGAGAGGGCCTGAGTAGCTACAAAGGGGAAAACTAAACCGCTTGCCAAAATAATAGGTATATCTCTATGACAAAATCAATTATTGGAGTCTTCCATAAAGAAATCAAGTATTAAATGAAAACCAAAACTCTAGGCGATTGTAAGTGTGTGTAACATATCCCGTGAACTTTAGGTGGATCCAAGTGAAACACACTTGCTAATTGCTATAGTCAAAAATTTATTTGTGTGCACTTACAGATCTGATCTATCAAACACGCTAGAGAACGGGTCATTACAAGACGTAGTTCTGATCAAGAATTGTAAAGATTTGGTTGAAAATAAGAGTGTCAAATTAATAATCAATTAATTCTCCCAACGGGTATGTGCTCTGTTCAAAGGAAACCAAGGTAGGATTCTAGCATGAATAACCACGCACCTTTGCAGTTAACCGGTCGCTAGTGTCTTGGTAGTCTTCGAGCATGTCCGAAATGTCTATGGCAGCGTGCTTCAGCCGCTTCAGCCACAGCTCCACCAGCTTCTCCTTGGCCGACCGCCTCTCAGCATCCTGGAGCGCAGCTGAGATGGACTCCAGGACAGAGTTCATGTTCTCAAGGTCATTCCCGAAGTCCCACAGCAAATTGGCCTGCTCCTTAATAACAGAGGCTACCTTATCCTTGGCAATGTTGACCACGGCGGAAGTGAGCAATCCAGCTAAAACTTCCGCCATGGCTGCAGAGCTCTCTGAGGCGCCCCCCACGCGGTGTATAGAATGGTGTGTGCAAAGGACTTGTATGCATCAGGAATTCACAGGACAGAGGAGTTCAGTTAACTTGGCTATATAAATCATAGAGACTTTGAATAGTTCAGGTCACCATGTATCACTTTCCATCGTATAGTTTTTGGTGACATGTTACCAACCGGCGGCTACCACTTTGTGGAACCCAACCACAGGATGGGAGCTGGACGGGCGTGCGGGACAGATTGATTCAGCACTGGACCATCAGCAATAATCGAGGAAAAGACATTTGGTAGCCACTTGCTTATTTTGAATTTGCAGAGACAAAAAACACATTCGAAAAACAGGTGGTGGTGCGTAGAATGAAATGTATACAGAGGACGTGTAAGAAATGCATTATTCATGTATGCTGCAGGGTAGTAATTCCACTCCACCTGCCCAGATGGTGACCAACCACCTAATTCCAGTGCATAGCGGCCCCTGAGCATGACAGCATTCACGGTCATGTCCTCGTGGTAAAGATTGGTGTGAAACAAGGTAGTCAAATCTCGCATCACAGGGTAGGTACGTTGGTATCATCTAACAGGTCGTTTGTCACGTGATTTTAAAATGACTTAACAAAAATCTTTTTTTTACAACTCATACAATAAGTTATCTTTTTGTTGTCACATGTCTATTGGAGCCGTTTTTGCTTTATTTGCTGGATTTTACTATTGGGTGGGAAAACCTTTGGTCGGACATATCCTGAAACTTTAGGCCAAATTCATTTTTGGATCACTTTTTTTGGGGTTAATCTGACCTTCATATATCTTATTTTATGGATTTTAAAAATTGTAAGTTACATGGCAACGATAACTAATAAAAAAAAGTGGTATCATAGTTCTAAATTTTAGCTCATGAGATAGTTGTTTCTCAAAACGACCACCACGTTTTCTTACCTCCTCCACATCATAAAAAATCTGCATGGCACTATATTTTCCCTTACACGTTCATGTTGGAGGCTAAAATTGGCATAATGCCGATCTAGTGTGGAGTCCTAAACTAGGAGGTATAACACCACACCAATTATTGTTGTGCAGCATTGCTGAATTTATCATCTGAAGCACAAGGATATAGTCTTGTCGGTCGATCTCCCTGCGCGGTTGATCGTTCGGAGCTCTAGGGCATCGTATAGGTAGTTGTCAGGTATCAATTAATCTAGATGGCAATCTACATGTATCTTTTTTTAATAATAACTTACATGTATCTTTCTACTTGTTATTAGTACTATTGTTATCATGTTTTATCATCAGGAATTCACAGGACAGAGGAGTTCAGTTAAATTGGCTATATAAATCATGAGGTCTTTTACGGTGCCTTATACTACCACTCAATGGTATAGAGTATAGAGAAAGGGCAATTTGGTAATCTCGACAAATTTTTCCCTTGCTTCCGTCGCGGGTGAGGCCGGCAAATGTGAATGTCGTGACTATATTAATAAAAATATTTACAATTC
>CM014277.1:79245951-79270022 GCA_004135705.1 Alloteropsis semialata
CCCTAAACTTATAAGAGGGGTAAAAACAAGAAACAGACCATCCTACATATTGATGTCCATAATTAATCTTATTATTCAGAACAACACCATCATTATGGACATATTGATGTCCATAATTAAACAAGAAACAAAAAACAAGAAACACCTGGGTACTGCAATATACGACACTCGTTTCTGGAGCGATGTCCGTGAAGCATTCGATTGCCTGTTTGAAGAATCTGAATTATTCAGAACAACACCATGATAGAGCTAGGGATTTGTAATTAATCTTATTTTCACTCTACATATTTATACATAGTCTTGCAGGATCCAAGGATACACATACGAAATTTATTGTTAAAAGTGGCAGCTCCATATGGTGAAAATCGTGGTGACCTCTAGGACGGAAAAATTGCTTTGATTGTCCTTAAATTTATAGGAGGCGAGGACAAGAACTCAGAGAATATGACATCTGCGGTGCAAGTCATGGGCATTCTATCCGTCCTTGTTACAACTGTTACATTTGCATCAGCTTTTACATTGCCTGGAGGCTACCGATCGGCGGGCGACGCTGGTGGTGCCGCTGGCACACCGGTGCTTTCTGGGAGCTATGCTTTTGAGGCGTTTCTCCTCGCCGACACTCTGGCATTTATCTACTCTCTTTTCGCTACCTGTCTCCTGCTCTATGCCGGGGTGCCTGCATTCAGCCTTGCCAACCGCTTCCTCAATGTGAATCGTGCATACGGCTTGATGATGAATTCTGGGAGGAGCTTGGCAGCCGCCTTTGGCCTGGGGCTGTACGTGGCGCTGAATCCAGCTGCCCGCACAATTCCGATTGTGATTTCTGTCTGCGTGTCTTTGCTTGCCACTACCTTCACCAAGGATTCGGAAGGTATCGACTCTATCTTATATTTCGGACCAATATTTCCAAGAAGGCAGAGATTCTCAATGCAAATTTTTGTGGTGTTCTGGGTTGTTTGGGTGTTGGAGCGCTTCTGGTCCTACATACTAATCTTCGGCATCCCAGCGATTCGCAAGTGGGCAAAGGCAAGATAGATGATGTATCAATCAATATATCCGCGCTCATCAATTCATTCATCTGGCAAGGCCGGGGTATCTGATATTTGGTGCCGAAGGAAACCGTCAAGACAATCATCCAATGCTAGGTGTATCTGATAAAATAGTGAATAAATGCCATGTCAATAGAGCAGTCCAATAAATTATTTTATTTTAATAAATATATAATATGAAAGTATTACTTACATTGAATATAGTAAAAAATAGTATGTTGTTAGTCTATTTGATATTTTTTTAGATATTTAAGTTCAAGTCGTAAAAATGCTCCTAAAAAAACTCTTGCATAGAATAGATTGTTGCATTGATCTCATTAGTTCTGTACACATACTCCCTCCATTTCAAAAAGAATGACATTCTAGTTTTGTCAAGGTCAAAAATTTTAAATTTGATGTCTATAGAAAAAGTATAAATATTTATGATTCAAAATATTATATGTTGAAAATATATTTTATGATGAATATAATAATATATATTTATTATTATAAATGGTGGTACTTTTTATATAAATTAGTTAAACTTAAATAGTTTGACTTACGCAAAAACTAAGAACTCATTCTTTTTTGGAGAATGTATATGCATGGTAACGGTAAACGAGTGAAGGGACATGCCCATTAGGACATGTAACTACTCGCAGTCCTTGGAATTGTATAACATGTTAAATGTTCTCTAACATAATGACCTAGAGTAACCCACAGAGCCAATGTCAAATATGACAAATAAATGTACATAACTTTGAAAATTTTGACGAACAAGGAAGCAAAAAATTGATTTCTATGCAAATTAGAAAGCAAAATAGCTAAACATATAGTGTGTGCCAAATACAACCAATAGATAACTAAAATTTTAATTTAAATAATGAAAACTATCAATTGATATTGTATTAAATAAAGAGAAAATTCCCTCAGTGCCATGAAAATTTTGATGACTTCCTTGTGTGCCATAGAAATTTTCAAATTTACCTCAGTGCCATCAAAACTAGAAATTATGCCCTGTATGCCATTTCCGTTAGGGCTATGTTAGTTTTTAACGGAACATCCCTGGTGAAGACATTGGTGTTGGATGAAATGGCACATATGCCCTTGTTACACTGACCAACAGGCCACCAGAGGAAAACTTATCCTTCCCAAAATCCCAACACTTATTATTGTCTTCTCCCAAATACTCTTCCGACTCTACGGGCAGCGGCCCAACTCCATCCAAACGGCGACGCCAACTCCTCCGTGGGCGTCCCCCTCACCGCGGCCAGTAGCGGTGTGCGCGGGCGGAGGGCACGGCACGCGTGTCATCCGGGGCCGGGCGAGGCTCCTCGCGCGGCCAGCCAAGGCCGGGCAAGGCCCCTTGCACGGACGGATCTGGCGGTGAAGGGCAGCATATGGATGTTCGAGCAGGACCAGGTGCTGGGCTTCAGCAGCGTCTCCAACAACAACTGCATGACCGTCATCAAGCTCAAGTCCGGCGGGCTCTGGGTGCACGCGCCCACCAGGGAGTGCATCCAGGTTCGTACGCTACCTACCTGGTGAATTTCTCCTCCCTGTGGATTTCCTCTAGAACGCTCATGTGGTTGCGATTGGGTGCAGCTGCTGAAGGAGCTGGACGCACCGGTGGAGCACATTGTAATGCCGACCTTTGCGTACGAGCACAAGATCTTTGTTAGGCTCTTCTCCAAGAATTTCCCCAAAGCGCAGATATGGGTAGCCCCAAGGCCGTGGAGCTGGCCAAGCACTCGCATCATTGCTCTAAATGTTTCTGTGTTATGTACCTGAATGATACGAAATAGAAAGGGCAAATAAGTCTTTTGCTTGGTCTTCTAACTAGAACATAACAGTACATGGATGGAAATGGCACACAGGGCAAAATTCATAACTTTGATGGCACCGAGGGAATTTTGAAAATTTTTGTGGCACACAAGGAATTCATCAAATTTTTCGTGGCACTGAGAGAATTTTCTCTTAAATAAAAACAAAGTAGATACATTTTTAAATAAAAGTAAAAAATATTTTGTTATCCAAAAAGATTCAATCAATGAGTAAAATTAATGATAGGGACAAATATAATATTGTCATAACCAGGAGTGCTTAGCATTCCATAAAATTTTAAAATCAATAGGTACAAACAGTTTAATGACCAATATTGGAATTCACACACAACCACCACCAACACCCCCAGCCCATCCTTACATGCGCACATCGCACAGATATTGTTTCTCATCGCAGACAAATGCGAATTTCATTACCAAAACAGCAATTAAATTACAGCATTTATTCTCTACCACATGCTAATTAAGATACTAGCGATTTTCATCTCACTCTCATTACAGAACAGAGAGCTTAATACAAACATGGATTACATGTACGAACTGCCACAACAGGAGACTGAAGTACTTACACCAAGGTTGCACTATTTGATGAAACGTACTTACACCAACATCATTCTACCTTGATTGTCGTATTGGCTTGCTTTGGGCTGATGAAATTTGCAGTACTGCCGCTATATAAGAAAAAGAGCAGGTCATTTAGTACGTGAAACAACACTAAAATGTATTGGCAAGATGGTAAATGCAAGGATGTGGATAGAGTATATACATGGATGAAGGCAGGATTGGAGAACTGAATTGAATCAATGCATGATTTGCTCCTCCTGCCCCTGTTCTTCTGTGGATAATTTAACATTTCTCTGGATTCACAAAAGTTGTATAGAATTATTTATTATTAAAGGGAGATTTTTAGACAAGTCGATTTTTTTTAGATAGATCAAGGAATAAAATTGCTTCAGTCACTGTGTCTACCATGGTCCACAGATGCACGTAGTCGTATTTAAAATAAGGAAAAAGTAGATACAAACAAGCATATGTATATGCAAAAAGAAGGAAAAGGAATTGTAGAAACAGAGAAATTAAGAAAAATATTATAGATAGAAATAACCAGTATCCACAAATGTGAGTATGTGTGTGCGTACCACTTGCTTGCTGGAAGATAAGATTATTTCATCTTCGTTTTTTCTTGTTACTTTAAGCGTGGGACGGTTAGGATGGACATCAGTAACGCGCCTCAGCGCAGCCTCAGCTTCCTCCACCTCTGAGGCCAAGGCATCCCAACAGTCGATCTCAACTATGACTTTGAGAAGAGAAGGGAGGATTTCGATCCCCAGATTATCACAGGCACAGTTGCCATCGTTCAAGGCCCGAAATGGGACTTTAAACTCTAGCACTTCAAGGTTTGGCATAAAGGTAAATGATCTGCTGCAGTTGTCTTGTTTAGAAGCAACAAAGGGCATAGCATCAGTTCCATTCCACACATGAAAATAAATGCTGTTCTCCTTGTTGTTAGGCAGAAATTGGACCATTGAACAAGGCATCGAACAGAACCTCAACTTTTTGAAGTACCCATCGCTGGCAATATCACAACCTGTTACCGTGGAACGTGTCACCAGCCGGAGGTAATTGAGTTCAGGCAAGCTACCGAGGACTTTCAGATCCCGCTCATCGATGGCATCGACAATCAAGTACAAATAGGATAGATATGGGAGAAGCGAGGGATTTATACATGATGGCAATCTGGAGAAGGTGATGGATGATACATCCAAATGCCTGATGTGTCGTGGAAGGACAAAGCCGGCCTGCTTCCCATGCAACATTTTTGCTGCTCCACATCAAATGGCTGAGAATTTTTAATGTAAACATGGATCCATTCGTAGGTGGAAGCATGTTATGTATTTCTAGGTGCTAAATTTTGATTAGATTTCGTAGAGACTCCAGCAAATCTCTGTGCATGCCCTCATTCCACACAGAAATGCTTGCTCGGAGCACCCTCAATTTCTTAAGTTTGCCCAGCTCCTTCACAAACCGCTTGGCGAACTTGTCTCCGGCACCAACTTCGTAATGGATCCATAGCTCCTCTAGGGATATGAGCTTCCCAATTACCCCATCTGGCACTCTCGTCATCTCATCAGCACACAGGCACACCAACTGTGCAAGCAAGCCAATAGCACGCGGCAGTTTCTTTATGCCGGTACCATTTAACAACCATGTCTGTAGAAACTTGAGCGCTCCTATTTCTTTTGGGAGCTCAAGGATATGTGTTCCACTTAGCCCGAGGTACCTCAAATGAATTAAGTTCCCCAAATGCTTAAGATGGTTACTACTAAAGCCAGTGCATTTCTCAATGGCTAGCACATGCTGCACTCGAAAGCTCGAAATTGGGGCCATGTTATTAATATAACAACTAGTGCCTATGAATGACCTCACTTGTGTCACATCCATAGTAACCTTATTGTACAAGCTTGCTTTGGGTATTAGAGCTACCCTGCGTGCTCTGCTGCTTTGTGGCAATGCTTCTTTGCCAGCATCTAAAATAGTGAGGAAGCCATCATCCAAAATAGTGAGGAAATTTTCATCACGAGATATGGAACGGATGAGATCAAGCACCATATCATGAACACGGCATCCTGTTTCAATGATTTCAGCATCAATCTCAAACTTTGCAGCCTGAATCATACTTCTATTTATGAGCTCCGTTGAAGTACCCCTCTCCAACCTCAAATAATCCAATTCCTTGTTCCTCACATACAAAGCCTTCAGCAATCCACTTCCATATCAAGCTATATTTCTCAATAAAATAATCTTCTGGAAATGCACCTAAATATAGCAAGCAACTCCTTAGATGAGAAGGCATGTGTTGATGACCAAAATTGGCATAAAGCAGGATTCACAGGGAAACCGGTGGAACCGGATTCATGAACCGGTGTAACCGGTTTTGGTTCACTGTGGCTCATCTGATAGGGCAATCCGGTGGAACCGGTTTGGGAATCCGGTGGAACCGGTTTTCCTCAAATCTAAGTAGGTTTGGACTCTCTTTGCATATCTGAGTTGTAATAGGACTCTCCTTGCGGGGCAAGACCTCCCCACCCTATAAATATAAAGGGTTGCGGCCGATTGAGGATTATCACAATCGATCAAAATCAATCTATCTTTTATCGTATTTACTTTTCTTCTTCGTTACCCTACTTTTCCAACCCCATGTGCTGTTCTTCTCCTGTCTCCATGGCATGAGAGGGCGCCCTAGCTGGCCTGCCGAGCCTAGGGCAACCCAAGGTGCGCCTGCCCTGACGGGGTCCCTCCCGGGCTAGCGTTCGTTGGTTTCTCGCCGAGCTCCTAGCTGCCTGGCGAGAACCGGTTTAACCGGTTACCAGAACCTGTGAAACCAGTCTGGTCAGAGGTGCTGCAAGGAGCTCCTCTGCGTGTGCGAGTATTTGGCGCGGCACGTTTTCGCGTCAACATACTTTTTGGCGACTCCGCTGGGGAAGAGAATTTGGCTATCATGGCTGATCCATCAAACCCTAGCGATATGGTGACACTTGAAGGGCTACCTGAAGATCTACTCGATGGCATCAAGAAATTAATGCATCCTTATTGTTATCAAGTAACGGAGCAAGGCGTCATCATGATGAGTATAGCTGTCGTCAACGTGTTCAGGAAGCACGACCTAACAAGGCAAAGTAAGTTCAAAGTTCACTTTATAAGTGGTTTGCTTAAATTTGTGGATGACTTACTTAACAGAAAAAATAGTGTGAATATGATTCCTGTTAATCAAGAGTCGGTTCTTGAAAAGCCGACTATTGTTATGCCTAATCCTTGCAATAATTTGCCAAATTGTGATGTTGTTGGTCAAGAAACAAATCGGCCGTCTTTAGCCGAAATTGTTGACCCAAAATCCCCTACCAAGAGCATGGAAACTGCATCTAACACTTCAATACTCGGGGGGCAACAAAACAAAGCCGAAGGTGCTGGTTGCACCGCAACCGGTTTGACCGGTTTGCAAACCGGTCTAACCGCTTCTTCTGAGGCTTTGCAAAATAAATCCAAACTTAAGATGGTTAAGCCTAAAAAACCTGAAATTGGTGTTTGGAAAACAATTGAATCCAAAGGTCGTAGCAAGCATCAAAGAGAAAAACCGAAGTCTAATGAAAAACTTCAGGTTAAGTCTCAAAGACAAAAAAGGTCAATGGTGCTAGTCGGCCTAAAAATTCCAAACGCTTGAAATCTTCTCCAAGAGAGAAATTTCACGATCAGAATCGGCAAAGGAATACTTTTTCTGCATCAATGCCGTTTCCATCACATGGATCACCTACATCTATGCTATGGGGATTTTATTGCAGCATGCCTTATTCTTATTCTCCATGGTCTTATAATCCATGTATGTCATCTCTTCCTAGATATTTTTATCCAGATCATATTATATATAGAGAGCCGATAATTAGTGAATCACCATCTATGCATAATGACCGTTTTGATCAAAAGAATCGGTCTACGTACAAAAATAAGTGTAAGGTGATCAAGCAAGTCTATCGTGTTAAAAAGGATGGTAGATTGAATCAAAATTCAGATTTGACACTAGACATGGAAAAGCCGAATATTGAAAAATCATCAGTTAGTTCTACTGGTCAGATTGTCCCCAATGAAGAACCTGTTTGAAACAATATAGCTGAGCAAAAATCAAGTTCGGCTGGGGGGCATGGTGATCTCAAGGTAACTGGTTCTATAGCAACCGATTTAACCGGTTTTGAAAATGGTCTGACCGGTCCTGCCAGGAATTCTGGTAGAGCTGCAAATGTTACACCAAAAAGCAAGGTGATGAAGAAGAAGCCAACCTTTGCTGGATTGTTACATAAATATCAGAAAATAGCCGAGCAAAAGCAATTCAATCGGTTGGAAGACAAGCAAAGGAATAGTTCATCATCACCAAAAGCAAGAAAGCATCAACGGTCCTTTCATTGGTCTTCATCATTTGTTCCGTTGATGCGTATGCCATGGAATGCATATTCAGGTATACCTAATTATGATCCATGGTTTTGTTATAATCCTTGGTCTTCATTTTACAATTATCAATATTATTCTTATAACTTACCAAGGGGCCATAATTGGTCATCATGGCCACATCATGATTTCTGTTATTAGATATGCTCAGATGCTCAAAGCCGAAAGTATTAGTTTCATACATATTATATTTGCTAGAGTTTTATTTCGGCTATGTTAGCATACACGAAGAAATCATCATATGGGCGATGTAATGTTTGTCATCGTCTTTAGACAGTTTTGGTTATTGAGAATGTTTTCTAGTGCACAAGTTTACTAGAAAACAGGGGGGCATATGTTGATGACCAAAATTGGCATAAAGCAGGATTCACAGGGAAACCGGTGGAACCGGATTCATGAACCGGTGTAACCGGTTTTGGTTCACTGTGGCTCATCTGACAGGGCAATCCGGTGGAACCGGTTTGGGAATCCGGTGGAACCGGTTTTCCTCGAATCCAAGTAGGTTTGGACTCTCTTTGCATATCTGAGTTGTAATAGGACTCTCCTTGCGGGGCAAGACCTCCCCACCCTATAAATATAAAGGGTTGCGGCCGATTGAGGATTATCACAATCGATCAAAATCAATCTATCTTTTATCGTATTTACTTTTCTTCTTCGTTACCCTACTTTTCCAACCCCATGTGCTGTTCTTCTCCTGTCTCCATGGCATAAGAGGGCGCCCTAGCTGGCCTGCCGAGCCTAGGGCAACCCAAGGTGCGCCTGCCCTGACGGGGTCCCTCCCGGGCTAGCGTTCGTTGGTTTCTCGCCGAGCTCCTAGCTGCCCGGCGAGAACCGGTTTAACCGGTTACCAGAACCGGTGAAACCGGTCTGGTCAGAGGTGCTGCAAGGAGCTCCTCTGCGTGTGCGAGTATTTGGCGCGGCACGTTTTCACGTCAACAGCATGTCATAGCAGCTAAAAGATAAAATCCTCATAGTACTCTCTATGTGCCGGTTATCTTCATGGCCAAAACCAATAGAACCAAACATCTCATACCATTTCTCTTCTGGTTTACCAACCAACAAACTAGCCATTGTGACAATAGCTAATGGTACACCTTCACACTTCTTCAAAATTATATTAGATACCTCATCGCGTTGGTTACCCGGACATTTGCCTTCACCGCCAAATAACCTTGTATAGAATAATTTTTTTGAGTTAGCATCGGATAATGGTTCTTGCTTGTACACCTCACCAATTTCTATGGCAACTTCAAATTTTCGAGTAGTTGCAATTGATCTGCTTCCACAGTTACTCTCATCTAAAGCCTGATTGATTATTTCCCAAGATTGTGTCTCCCATATGTCATCAATAACAATCAAGAACCTATCACAGTGCAAAATGCATTATTAATTAGTATAACTGTTTCAAGGAATGCAGCAGCATCAATAGCAATTCATGGTCAGTACCAAACATTGAGACATGGTCATACTAGGAAAAATAAGTTTTTTATCATAATAGATTAGAATCTTTGAGGATATCCTGCAGATAATGTGCAATAATTCTTATATCAGTGATCATTTCTTAATGCCACAAGGAAAAACGTAATTTCCCATATATATCCAAGATTATTTGTGAAGTAGTTATGTTTAGCGGTAGACATCAGGTTAACTATGGTGTAACCAATGATATTATTGTTTTTCTTTTGTTGTATACTCCCTCCACCCATGCAAGTAGGTCCGATTCTCTTTCAGTTTTTTTATGCCCTAATTTTTAATGTATCTGAAAAGAAAACTGACCATTAAGATCTCAAGTGATATTGGGTTAACGACTTTCTTCTTTTATCCCTAGAACTGCACAGAGATTTAGCTAGTTAATATTCAAAGTATATATTAATTATGTTAGTGACCACGTTGATATATATGTGGTTCACGTACTAGTTGTTTATTAACTACCACAGCTAAATAGAACAGTCATCAGCCGAAAGTGTTGAGTGGCTTGTGATGTGCACCGTACCTCTTGTTTTTTAGGAATTCTCGTATTTCGTCGATGAGCTGCCTTTCGTCCATGGACCTTGTATCGAAAATTGTTGTGTAATATTTCCTGTCAAGACCAATAAGAATGTCCCCGAAAACATTCCTTAAATCAGGATTTCGGCCAACCGGAACAAAAGCCCCACATGCAAAGTCGTCCCTAAGCTCGTCATACACTGCTTTGGCAAGGGTAGTCTTGCCCAACCCACCGGATCCGACGATGCATACTTTCTTCATCCTCTTATTACTGGACTCAGCGCCCCCCTCAAGCAGCATCTTTATGAGGTCACCCATAGGATCTTGAATACCAACGAGCTGTGCCCGCTTTGTGTAAAGAGCAGAGAGGCGAGGATCGATGGTCGCCCATGTGTTGGCAGGTTTAGGCACAATATCATCGATCATGTACCTGGCACGCCTGTTAGCCACCTCCTGTACCTGTTCCCAGATGTCGTTGATGGCGTTGCTGATCTCACGGCGAGCCTTGCCCTTCTTGATCAGCTTGGTCATCTTCTTGATGGCCGCGATGAAGATGCCTGCGGTGGTGTGCGCAGCACGGCCACCCTCGACGCGCACCAGGAAGGCGTCGATGATGTCCTCCATGTCGTAGGAAAGCTCCTTGACCTGACTGGCCCAGAGCTTGACCAGCTCGTCGAGTTGATCCGGCGGGACATCGGCCACCTTGCGGAGGGCAGCGTGCATGTACTTGAGCTCCTGTGAGAGGTAATCGACTTGCCTTCTCACTCGCTTCTGTAGGCCGTACTCCTGCTTGAGCAGCAACCCGAGCTTGGGGATAAGGCTACCCAACGCCCCCGACACCGCCTCCATTGCTCACAGGAGGAAGATAGCTAGTCCTATTGCTGGTCTGGAGGGCGTCCTGCTCTATCTGTCTCTCTCCTCGTATTTAAATCCATGGAGCTAGCCGGATGACATTCTCGTTCAGTTTCAGCCACACCAATAGGAAGGAGTAGGGGTCCGCCCATGGCCCATAGATAAGTCATGGAACTGAGCAGAAAATTAACTATTGAGTCACTGCAGATTGTACGCCATCAATCTTTGTTTACGATCGAAGAGCCCTACCTCAGATGAGTGCGTTCGTTCTTCCAACTTTTATTTGCTCATTGGTGCTAGTTACTGAGTCAACTCCAGATTTATCTCGTTGCTTCAACTAATTTGCAATGGGCGGCACCAATACAGGCTCTTTGAAAGGTCAGCATGCCAGCATTAACACTTTTACTCTCAGTGATCAGGATGGGGTCGAAATCGTTGATGAATTTCCCGGTACTTGCATCCATAGACTAAATAACCTTGGAGAAGCCTTCAATTACTTTCTTCAACAAAAGTCTTCCAACAATTGTGATAACAAAATTGTCAGAGATGTTGACCTATGGTACCTTCTATATGTATCCAACACGGTGACACGTCAGCTCACGAAAAGGGTGAACAGAACTGGGCTAGGCTGCTGTGTATTCTAACAGACCCAGTTCTATTAAAATTGTTCTTATGTGCTGCATATGTGACAAAACAATTAGGTCACTAGTCCATCAACCGTGCTCCCGCACAGATTAATATTTTTAAAAGCTATTGTGTTTAAAAATTATTCAGAAATAAAACTCCTACCTAATAATCAAAATTGTTTACATACTACTCTTTCATTTTTTTCAATACTTTAACATAATACAAATATAGATGTTTACTTATATTTTCTATTTGTAATAGATTTTTAATTAGTAATTATTTTATACACTTTTTCATCCACATTCACACTTTTTCATTTTGTATCGCACCTCCTTATATTATATTTAGCACAAAAAAGATATTTTTCATCACTTCTCACATATACATGTATAAATGGTCTACATGGTGATACTCATCACACATATATACCTTAACTTATTATATCTATGTTAAAAATGATAATTAGGTAATTTAGAATCATATATTGGTTTACATTTGGACTTATCGATAGGATGCACATGAATATAATTAGAGTAAGATTTATGTGTTTAGTTTAGGTTATCTTTAATAACGACATACGTGGGTAACTTAGATACAAATTTTGAATGCCATTTTAAATTATCCTTCATAATGATATGCATGAGTAAATTACATAAATATTATTGGATTCTTTTAAATTATTTTTATAATGGCATAGCTCGATAATTTAGGTATAGTTTTAGGGTTTATTTTAGAACATTTTATAATAATAGTGGTGGGTAACTTTTTAAAAAATATAATAGACCAATGAGTATGGTTATTAGAGTTCACATGATTGATATTTCTGATTTTTGTTAGAATTTCTAGTATTTGTCTTTTTTTTCTAGCGTGTACCATGAAAACTATTGCGGAGTCTTTAATTAAAAAATTAAGGCTACATTGCTATCGAACTATTACCTATATAGATATATACTTATTGTTTTTATCTGATTGTGATACATTTTAGTTACTAATTACTCTATAATGATTTTATACATATTTATAATCTTTAAATTTTCACTTTGCATCACATGTATGCGCTTGAATTCATTTAATAAATCATAAGTTTGAACTATAATTTTAACATAGAAATCTATATTCTCATCACTTCCCCTATACCTTTATAAATGACAACGCCCATCATGCATATATACCTTAATCTCTATATCATATACCAATCTTGTATGAAATACACGATTTAGAATCTTATATTGGTGTATATTTTTAACTAAGGTTGTTTGGAATCAAATATAGGATTAACTCATGTTATTTTTAATAATGACATATGGGGGTAATATAGATGTAAAGATAAGTGGTTACTTTAAGTTATTTTAAGTATTCGTAGCAGGTAATTTAGTTGCAAATTTAGGATGTTATTTTAAATATTGTTTATAATGGCATAGTGGGTAATTTTGATGAAGATTAGGGGGTTACTTTGGTTTAATTTATATAATGGCAGAGGTGGGTAATTCAAATATAGATTTAGGGGATTACTTTAAGCTATTTTCATAATGGCATAGATGAGTAATTTTTTAGAAAACACAATAGATCTAATGGCTATGATTATTTGAGTGTTCCAATTGATGGCTAGATGTTTTGCTTTTTGTAACACTATAATTTTCATCACAAGAAATTGTAGAAACATTTTCTGAATTTTCTAGGATTTATTTAAGGCTTCAATAGATTTCTATGATTTAATTGGAATTATTCATGTTTTTATTCAATTAAGTAATTAATTAATAGATTCAATAAGTTTATTGTTCCATTCATGCTGAATGCATTAAGTTTTGTAATGTTTGCACATCAAAAGAGAATTTAAATTCAATTTAAATTCGAATTTGGTTTGCATTTGTTTCAGCTAGTTTAGCTGTTTTAGTTAAAAGTCTAGATTGTCTCACTGAACTCTCCCTTGGTGCCATTTCAGCCCTTCAACTTGCGTCCCGTTCGCTTCTCAGCCCGGCCCATCCCCGTTCGCCGGCCCGCTTCTCCTGTCCACGTTGAAAGCGCCCGCGCCAAGTACGCCTTCGCCCTCCACCCTGTCTCTCAAGCTGACAGGCCGACCCCACCTGTCATTTATGTCTTCACCGAGCCGGACGCGAGCCCGGGTCCGATCGGTCCTCCGCGCGCTCCAAGGCAAGACCCTGGCCCTTTAAATAGCGGCCGCCGCAGCCCCTCTTGCCCCACAAACCCTTAGCGCCCACGCGTTCGCTTCTCGCAGCTGCTGCCGCCGCCCCGAACCGAGTTTGCAGCAGCCGCCGCCGCCGCTGGTTGCTTGCTCCGCTGTCGTTTCTTCGACGGGGAGTCCACTCGGAGCATCGCGAGGTGACTAGGAACCTTTTCCTATGGATCTTGCCCTCTGTCTCGTCTTCCTCTCGCGTTAATTTTTCACCGGTGTCATTCATCGTGCAGCCGCCCGCCCCTCGACGTCGTCCGGCCACCACCATAGTCCAATCCACGTCAAGATCATCTTAGTTGAGTTCACGAGGTCGTGAGCTTCGTCTAGAAGCTTTCCATGCTCGTTTTGGTGCACTGTAGCCCGGAAACGCTCGGCTCCGGCGAGTTCCGCCGCCCGCCGCCGCGAGAACGCTGCCGTCGTCGACTCAGTTCGCACGAGCGTCCCCAATCGTCCATCGCGAGATCTACGATCCGAATCGAGTCAAACTAAATAAGGTACCGGTCAGCTGTGTGATATTATCTAAACAGACCCTACACTTTTATGTAATCAACCCGCGGTCCATCTCCCTTGTAAAATAATTATATGTAGGTCCTTTTCCTTTGCAGTTAACCCCCTATCCTTTCAAGTTATCTAACACGCTGTCCTACCTCTGTCCTTTTGCATGTTTGACCTCGTAGTTATAAGCATAATTATGTTTTAGCCCTCGTTTTCTCTCAAAATAACCCCTGGAAGTTCCTGTCCTTCGCAGTTAAGTCCCTGGAATCCTGTTTTGATCATATCTTGACCGTTCTAGCTCCGTTTCGAGTGATTCTTTCGCTCTCGTGACCGTAAGGACTTGATCTATACCTTATACCATTCTTTTGTACGGATGCCCATGTTTGGTGTACTATTTCTTATTTGTTGTATTGTTCTTATATGTACCCCCGTGATGCGTATAGGAAGGTGCAATGTTCGAGGTGTTCGAGACTCGTTCGTGTGACTCGAGGATTCAGTTGAGAAGATCCTGAGCTGTAGCATTTATTGTCTGGATTTAAGGCAAGTGTATTTTTTATCATACTTTTCAGTCCTTATAAACAAATGACATGCTTACACTTTATAGTTACGCTATGCTTGCATGCTTATAATCATGATGGGTCCTATGCTAAGGATTACTAGTTTTCTTTGATCATGCCTTGTCAACCTGGGTTTTATATTCATGTTGGGTAGAAATTGCTTAGCTGCTCTACATGGTTATGGTTTACACTAAAGGTTGAAGATAATTAATTTGGGATATTCATGTCTGAACATATTAATGACCTTACGAGAATGTTTAACCAAGACCATAGTGATTAATTGGAACATAGAGAACTACCTGGGATTTCCCGTACAACCATAATACTACATGGCTCTGGTCTTGGCTAAGTAACTAGAAGAACTCTATGTTGTGTTTAGGGTCGTATGTTTGGCGGATTTGGTTGGTGTAAGATGCGCGGGGAAGGAAGGTTCGCCTTCTGAGGACCTGCAAGGAAGGGACCAACACATACATAGAGGGAGTCATTGGAAAGGCCTCGTAGTGATTCTCTGGCCCCTCACCAAAGGAAGTGTTGAAGGGAGTAATTAACCCGGGCATAATGAGAAACACGAATTGTGGGAAAAGCTGTACAACCTCTGCAGAGTGTCTAAAATCTATTGCAATAGCCGTGCTCGCAATCATGAGTGGCCTGGACCCTCACATGATTAATATATTGAAAGATGAAATAAATTGGTTTACTTATGTTGATGATGATGCTTATGGTTTACCATATGATTAATTGGGTTGGTATACACTTATACGTTAGTAATTATGCTGCTATATAAAATATGACCAACTAAAGTCCTTAAGCAATTTAATTAGCCAGCTCTTTCCTTGATAAGCCTTTACATGTCATATGATTTTGCTCTACACTTGCTGAGTACCAACCATAAGTGTACTCAACCTTGCTTTATCTGCGGCTCAGACTTAGACAGAGGTTTCAGTGGAGTATTTTGGAAGACTTCTAGGTGTACGTGTTCCCCCAGTCAGCTGCCTGTGGAGAAGTGTTGAAGTTCCGCTGCTAGTTATTCGCTTCACGTGAGTGTAATAATGATATTTAATTCTATTTATATTTTGCACTGTCTTTTATATCACTGGTGAAGTATCATATGTGTGTAAACTTGATCCTGGCGCACATATGATAGTCATTCAGTTTTGCCTTTAAAACCGGGTGTGACACTTTTTTGTGAGAATTTCTAGGATTTCTCTTTTTTTCTAGAGTGTCCACCTAGGATCCTAGGTGGCTTCATTTGGAGGCATTAAAAGGAGCCTCCAATTAGTAATAGTAAGATGTCGCCTACAACAATTTTCACCAGGGCCGGGGAACATCTTTTCTCTAGTACTCGGACATTTTTTCTAATCTTGCTGCTATAACATTTTTTTTATTATAGTCACATGTGCTATATTTAACTTTCCGACTTAAACTTAGGCACGTAAAGCCTATTGGTAAAACATTCTTTAAAAAATAGTCACATCGCTCCACAAATCATCGCTGATTAGGCAATGCGGAACTCTTACCATTTCAAGTAAATAATCAAGGATAATTATCTAACACAATTCTATTTATACATGCTCTAAGGCTAATAATTTTGGGAGGCATGAATATTAAGAGTTCATGGGAAATTTAGTCCCATAGCAGATTACACAAAATAATTTGCATTAGCTCCCTCTTATTTGTTATACATCTTCTTTTCACTTTGCAGGGCACTTCTATATTTGTTTAATTTAACCTTCAATCTGAGCTACATGATTAACATAGAGATTGGTAGGTATTCTCATTGTTTCTGTTATGACCGATTCCCCTGCGCAGGTTGTACTGGTGTAGGGAAGCGAGGAGCAGGCTGAGTTCTCGTCGCCGGCGAGCACGGAACGCCGTCCTTGCGTCCGGCGTCCGTGAACGGCGAGAGCGGAGAGGCAGCGGTTAGCGAGGGAGCGTGGGGAGCATGCAAAAGGGAGAGAGACAACTGGGAGACGCCAGAAGATCAATTGATCTTCAGCATAACTGCATTAGCTCCAGGTTCAGGCCTTTATGGCCAATTTACATAACTGACTCAAGATTACAAATTCAAACTAAGGAAGAGTACAACTGCTATGGCAGTTCTCTAATCTAGACACGGCGACGACGCTGATACACATTGCCGTACATAACATCTCTCCCTCCCTTGGGAAACAGCTCGTCCTCGAGCTGGAACGAGGGAAAAGCTGAGCGGAACTCCTCGACCGGTTCCCAAGGGGAAGTGCTGGCGGTAATTGCGGTGGAGTTCCATGGTAGGGCTTGAGGACGCCAACATGGAATACATCATGTATGTGAGCTCCTGCAGGCAGCTGTTAGACAGCGCAGGTACATAGCAATTGTCTTGTATGCATGGAGAGAGCACTCAAGCCCAGCAGGATGGATGATGACTCCACTTGCATGAGTGAAATTTTTTTGAAGTACTGTATGATTGAGTTAGACTTTGGAACCTCAGCCCTGCGCCAGTTCTCATAGAGAACATATAACTTCACTACAGCATCTGTAGGTTTGAAAGAGGCCTCCTTCACAAAAGGGAAGGCCACGTCGCTAGGAGAAACGTTAGGACCTAACTTGAAGTGCCCAATTGTTTGTATTATACCAGCTGCACATCTCTCACTTGCATGTATTATCTTAGGGTTATCCTTTGCATTTTCTGGGTACCACTGAAGTAGTTCCTCTTGGGCATTACTGACCATGACACCATGTACACCAGGGATGCTGAACAATTCTGCATCATTACCAGAGTCCCCACAAACAAGAGTATTGTTTGGTGGCTTTCCACAAGAGCTTAGCGTCTTAAGCAAACATGCAAGTGCCTGGCCCTTTCCAGGCCCTTGAGGTAATATATCAAGGTCCTGGTCACCACTGTATATTATTTTTGCATCTAGCCCACGCTTCTCCAACTTCTCGGCAACAGATTTTATCACTTCCTGGGCACTTTTCTTGTCAACAAAAAAACTGACCTTGTGTGGACGCTGTTCTGTCTCTGGCTGAAGCTTGAGCTCAGAAAAGCTCGCAGTTCCCTGTACAACAGTATTTCTGTCCCACTTATTATTCAGATATTCTTCCCAGCCATCACCAGGAACCATTGCTTCGCCAGATGTTATCGCAGTGCCCACAGACATGATAGTGATGTCTGGGGTCATCATAGGTTTCTCTTTCCTTAATTCCTTGAACAGAGTAGGCGTTCTTCCAGTTGAGAAGACAAGCAGAGAATCCTGACAGGAAACGGATTCCCATAGGGCAGCAAACCTAAGCAAGGACAAGGTCTCCTCGTCATGGTGATCAACCATTGTATGGTCAAGGTCTGAAACAATCATAAGACGTGCAGAACCATTGAGTGTACCGAAGTGTTTGATAAAACGGCGGTAACAGCCGGTTAGACAGAAGAAATTGCGCAGATCCTTGGCCGACGCTGGTTGTGGCCAAGTCGAAACTGCAGAAACTTTGTCACTGTCCATTTCCACACCTGAACGTGAGAGGACATGAGGAGAGCCGGAATCTAGCAGTGCAGTGAGTGCATGAGTACCGATCGAAACCCACAACTGCATTGTGTCTTCAGTCCTAATCCCGGCAATGGCATGCAGGGAAATGAGGGGTGGCATATCCTTGCTGGCTTGATCATTCTGTGTCTTGTTCAGGCTCATCTTCATCAAAATCAGTGACCTGCGTAACAATTCCACCTTTTCTATAAATGCCAAAGTTACTTGTATCCTCCTCGATGCAAAATGGATATGGTGTTGCATGTATTGTCATCCTTGGCTTGCCATCATTCAGTTCTGTCATTCCCTGAACCTCTGATAAAACAACAAGATC
This sequence comes from Alloteropsis semialata, assembly GCA_004135705.1. Lineage (NCBI taxonomy): Eukaryota > Viridiplantae > Streptophyta > Magnoliopsida > Poales > Poaceae > Alloteropsis > Alloteropsis semialata. Next base: position 79,264,358 of record CM014277.1, read on the forward strand.
GCCGTCGAACATGTCAATGAGTGAGGCACTGATTGTTACACTTTGATCAAAACCACTTCTTAGTAATATTCCATGGATCTGCTGTCCAAGTTGCAGTGATTGCTTAGCTGCACAAGCACTCAGACAACTACCGAAGGTGAATCCATCTGGCTGCAGACCTTCCCTCATCAAGTGCTGAAACATATTCAGCGCTTCCACTGGCTGCCGATGGCAAACATATCCCTTGATCAGGGCATCCCATGAAAACACATACCTCTGTGGCATTTGATCAAAAAGCTGACGAGCAGTAGCCAATTGGCCATCTTCAGCACAGGCACAAACTATCGTTGTCCACATATGCACATCTTTGATAGGTATTTCGTCAAACAGCTTCCTAGCATCATCAATGCAGCCGCATGTGCTGTACACATCAAGAAGAGAGCTGGCAATGCTGACATCAGACAAGAACCCGAGAACCACCAATTGGCCATGAAATTGGTTGGCAAGCTCCCTGTCCATATGTTCAGCGAAGGCCACAAGGAGTGCGAAGAATGTGTGACGGTTGTACCCAAGGGAAGGGTACATGTTCCGAAGCTCGGAGTACAGCTCCACAGATCCCCGTGCTTCGCCACCATGCCCAAGCGCAAGCATAACAAAATTGTAGGAGATGAGTTCCCGGTGCGGCATGGCGGCGATTACCTCGGAAGCGGGCGCAGCGAGCGCCAGGCGCGCGTACCCGGCGAGCATGGGGTTGTAGGAGTGGGCGCTAGGTCGGGGCATTTTGGTGAACACGCGGGCGGTCCAGGAGGAAGTTCAGTGACAGGAGGCGGTCGGCGAGCTGAGTGGAGCAGGGGACGAGGCCCAGGCTGCCGTCGAACAGGTCACGCCACCGCGACGAGAGAACCGCCGTCCGCCCGGCGTCGCGGAGGGGGAGGAAGGAGAGGACGGACAGCAGGGTGGCGTCCGGGAGATCGCTGATTCGATCTCTGGCGTCCCCGGCAGGCCGGTCTGAGGTGCAAACCCCATCCCTGCCCCCGGAATCCGGTCGCGCGCGTGTGTCCGGCCGGCCGCCGAATTCCTCACCGTCGGTGTCGACTGCTCGGTGCGGCGGGCCGTCGGAGTGCAGACTCGAGCCCCTCGACGAACCCGGCGGCCATGCCGCGGCGACGAGCTGACTCCGGTTGCCTATCTGTGCGGTTGGCGACGGCGAGAGGCCGCCCGATGGCCAGAACGGTGGTTCGAGCATGCCAGACGGTTGTGCCGCGGGCGCGCCTGCGTGCTCTACCGGCCGGCCTTCGAGCTCGGAGAGGCGCGCTGCGAACTGCTCGATCTGGCGCAGGCGGTAGTAGGTCGCCGGCGTGAGGTTGTCCAGCGTGGCTGACGGTGAGACGAGGGGACGTCGTGGCGTTGTAGATGTCTGGCTTCGACGTCGGAAAGGAGCGCGTCGAACTGCTCCATCTGTCGCTGGAGGCCGAAAATCGCCGTCGTGAGAGTGTCGATGTATGAGGCGGGCGGCGACGGAGCGGGTGGTGGGGGTGGCGGTGGTGCTGCGCCGGACGGCACAGAACCAGAAGAGGTCGGCGCAGCCGCGCCGGATGCCGGGGCGCCCAACGCCCATGGCACGGCGGACAACGAGACGGAGGCGGAAGTTGGCGGCGGGACGTCGTGGATCGTGGGTGGCATCTCTGATACCAGATGTTATGGCCGATTCCCCTGCGCAGGTTGTACTGGTGTAGGGAAGCGAGGAGCAGGCTGAGTTCTCGTCGCCGGCGAGCACGGAACGCCGTCCTTGCGTCCGGCGTCCGTGAACGGCGAGAGCGGAGAGGCAGCGGTTAGCGAGGGAGCGTGGGGAGCATGCAAAAGGGAGAGAGACAACTGGGAGACGCCAGAAGATCAATTGATCTTCAGCATAACTGCATTAGCTCCAGGTTCAGGCCTTTATGGCCAATTTACATAACTGACTCAAGATTACAAATTCAAACTAAGGAAGAGTACAACTGCTATGGCAGTTCTCTAATCTAGCCACGGCGACGACGCTGATACACATTGCCGTACATAACAGTTTCCCCCATACATTTATACTTGTATGACACACATCATGCATATGCACTTTAATAAGTTAGTGTTTTCTATATTAACAATGCTGAAAATAGGTACTTTGGGATTTTTTTTACAATGGCATATATATAGTGCCATATGTGGGTAATTTAGATCCAAGTGTTTAGAGTTTGAGCTACATGTTTAACATGGAAATATTTTTTTATTCTCTTACTTCATCATTTATATATAATCTATAAGGTGAGACACATCATATAAATAACCACATAGTTTAGTATTGTCGGCATTTTAGACCGGCGGCTATTTGGTTCACCGGTATACCGCGTCGAGCAAAAAGCAATCACAGTAGGCGAAAAGATACAATATATTTTATACTGGTTCAGACCCTCAAGATCGAGTAAAAACCCTATATCCAGTTGTGGCTTGTATTATCTCGACAAGTACATAGTAAAATATGGTAGATGGCTAAAGACAGGATGTCTAAAGCAGAGGGGATGTCTGGCTATTTATCTCCGGTGTTTTATGCCTGATGCTATCCTAGTCGGACTGTAACATTAATCTTCGGGATGTCTTTTTTTGAATAGTCATCGTGCCCTGCAAGGCTTCCTCGGGCCGGAATCGGTGTTTGGCAATCCTCGTAGTCAAGCTACTCAGGTATTGTGGCATCGACATTAGCCCCGAGTTTATCTGCCAAAAGGGCATGTTTATTCGGTCATCAGTCTTTTACACTTCCTTGGAGTGTAGAATTCATGGAATTCACTAATGCTTAGACTAGTCGAGAAGGCATGACTCTAAGCAACAAGTCAAGCTACTCGGGTATTATGGCATCGACATTAGCCCTGAGTTTATCTGCCAAAAGGGCTTGTTTATTCGGTCATCAGTCTTTCACACTTCCTTGGAGCGTAGAATTCATGGAATTCACTAATGCTTAGACTAGTTGTCACACCCGGTTTTAAGGGCAAAACCGAATGACAATCATATGTGTGCCAGGATCAAGTTTTCACACATATGAGACTTCATCAGTGATAAACAATAGCAGTATCACGTAAAACAATACAAAAGACTTACAATCTATCAGAGTTACAGCTTATCCTGGAAACAAAGGCTCCAATACTTCACAGGCAATCGACTGGGGGTTGCGTACGCCTAGCACCATCTTCAACGACTTCACAACAACTTCTGAGCAGCAGTAAGCAAGGATGAGTACACTTATGGTTGGTACTCAGCAAGGCCACAAGAAATAACCAGAACATCGATTCATTTCCATCTTTAAGTTTATTAATCATGTGAGGGTCCAGGCCGCTCTTAACCGTGAGCACGGCTGTTATAACAGTTTTTAACACTCTGCAGAGGTTGTACACTTTACCCACAAGACGCGTAAAAGTTCAGAAGAACTTTAAACCCAACCATGCAGTGCTGATCAGGCACATTCATCACACTACCTTTGGTGTGACTGCATAGGGACGCTACGAGGCCTTTACAAAGACACACAGATAACTAGCGGCCCGCTAGAGTTTCAGCCGCGGTGAGGTCCATAACCCTCCCTAATGAGACCGTACCTTAGCAAAGGCTACTCCTCCAAGAGGACCGGGCTATGACCCCTTCACCGTCCCCCTCCTTGCCCTTTCGGTAAGGCCACTAGTCACCTATATATCTAATTAATTAGCCAAGACCAGAGCCATATAGTACTCGTGGTTGTACTGTTTTCCTGGGTGGTTCTCCATGTTCCAATTAACATCATCATAATGATATATTAAAAGCACAGGTAGAAGGATGGTTAGGGACACTTGCCTTTACGCAACGTAAAGGTACTCTTACTGCTTTCTGCTATTGCTCACTTGAATTCTTGATCTTGAAAGAGATGGTCAGCAATCCATCTTCTTGAAGCTAACAACGGCACGACATACAAAGCAAACAAATAAAAACTACTAAGAACAATACACCAATCAAAGACAAGCCGGGTTATACACTAATTAGATTTTAATTATAAAGGCTTATGAAATAATTATTAATCAAATTAACATGCATTATAAAAACGGCGTTTAACCCTATACAGCTTTTAATTATAGAGAGCACATTTAATAGGCATTAATCATATTAATAAATAAATAAATATTATAAAGACAAGCATCATGTGAACAAGAACTACTAACGTATAGTTTTCATGATTATGGACCTAACGCAACAAAAACGGAACGAAACAGAGCTACAACGCGTAAACTAGAGCTAAAACTAGATTACAGGGACCTACACGCGATTATCCATATACTTTAGGGGCTAGCAAGGAAGTTTCTCAAGACTCAGTAAATAGGACTTGGAAATAGGTCAAAGATCAGGGTTTAATGTGCAAAAAGAGCTTGGAAGGATGGCGGGTTATATTTGTAAGAAGCTCAGGGTTGAAATCATAAAATCCAAGGGTATGGTTGTGAATACTTTCTATTGGAGGTGGACGGTGGGTTGGTTATCTAAAAGTGGAGGGGCTCTATAGCAAATATGCCAGGGCCGGCTCTTTTGACCTGTTGACCGGTAAGTTGGAGTCGATCTGGGCCGTTGGTTTTAATTTGGACGTCGGGGGAGTGTTCGGGCGGCCGGCGGCTGTTGCAGGCGGCGGCGCCGCCGTGGCGCGCCGGGAGCTCGCCGGCGCGGCTCCTGCAGGGTGCTAGGAGGCACGGGAGGAGGAGGGAAGTACACGGGGAGAGAGAGGAAGCTTTGGGGAGCTCACTGTGGGTGTCGCCGTCGACGGGGAGGTGCCGGAGGGGCCTGGCAGCGAGAGGGGGCGGGCGGCGGATTCCGGCGAGGGTGAAGGTGAGCTTTTCGAGTGGTATTGCGAGCGGGAATGGGACGAGGGGGCTCGGGCGGTGTGCCGCGGCTTTATAGGGCCAAGGGGAGGTAGCGGGAGCGGCCCTGGGAGCGGAATCGGGGACGGCGGCGGCCGGCCTTGATGGGCGCGGTGGTGCTCGGCCGTTTCGCGAAGGAGGGGGAAGAGGAGGCGAGTGGGGGGAGGGGCTGTGCGTTACTGCGCAGTTATGGCGAGCGTGGAGTGGAGGGGAAGGGCGAGCGATGCGGGAAGGAGAGTGGGCGGGCGGCTGCGCCATAGCGAGCTCGGCTCGGTAGGGGAGGGAGGAAGACAGTGGTGGGAGGAGGAAGAAGGTCTGATGGGCGGGCCCAGCTTGGCAGTGAGAGAGAGAGGTGGAGAGGAGAGGGCCGAGTGGGCCTTGATGGGCCGTGCGGGGAGGAAAGGAAGGGAGGACCGGGCTGGGCCGAAATGGGAAAGGAAAAAGGTGGAAAGATTTTGGGTTTTGTTTAGGAATTTGATAAGGAATTTGGATAGGAATTTAGATTTGAAATTTGAATTGAACTTTGAATAGGAATTGGGTTGAGATTTGAATTGGGATAGATTTGGAATTCAAACAAAACCAAACAATGCAAAGAGCAAGAATGCAACAACCTCATTTAATTTTTAAAAAAAACAACCAATTATTTTCCTATACTAAATTTCCTGTCAACAAAGTAAATGTTGAACAAATTTTAAAATTATGAGAAAAATATTGTTTAATTGTTTTTCTATTCACATCTTGAAATTGAAAATTTCAGTGTGTGACAAAAGCCATTTTTACCAGAGCCAGAG
>CM014277.1:79294730-79317258 GCA_004135705.1 Alloteropsis semialata
GTTTTTTGCACTGTCTTTTATATCACTGATGAAGTCTCATATGTGTGTAAACTTGATCCTGGCGCACATATGATAGTCATTCGGTTTTGTTTAGAAAATCGGGTGTGACAGAAGTGGTATCAGAGCTGTGTTGACTGTAGGACGCAAGCCTAGAGTAGCAATGGTCGTTTTTAGGGTCCTAAATGTCTTCTTATACTTGCCCTATCTTGTCTGCTGCAATCTTGGTCTAAACTCGTTGTTTTCCGTCAACCTTGACTTACCTTCTTCTTGATTCTTAATCATCATCCAATTGTACACTTGTTCTGTTCTTTCTCCTGCTCCTAGTTAACGTCTCTCTAAAAGTTAAAAGAACCCGCAAGAGTTATATTGGATGCCACAGTTAACGAGTTTTTCTCCCTAAGCATGAATTATTGGAAACAAGAGAATCATGGATATTTTGGAAACACCATCAGTCGTGCTTTATCTCAACACAAGGATTAGGAAATCATCCCCTCTAAATATATGTCACCGTTAGAAGAGTCGTCGTTGAGGTCGATGATTAGTTTTTGTGTAGGATTGTTTGCTTTGTGTTTGTTGTATGCAAATGTTTGATTTGGCTCTTTGTAATGAGTGTGATGTTTTGTGGAGTGATGACCACAATTACGTCTTAATAAATCAACTAAACGATTAGATAGTTGGGTTTTGTCTTTGTTCGTGGTCTTAGTACCTAGGTGAGTTCCAAATCCATCTTTACCATATCTTATCATGAATCCCTTCATGCATAAACCTATTCCCGTCACCCCTGACAGTGCAGTACTGTTTAATTCATATCTCGAGCTACCCGACTCCGATTGATGCAAATCCAGTTGGATTATTTCCATAACTTCATAAGTTATTTTCTGGCAAAGTTTCACGATTTTTAGATTATTGGACAGAGAGATACATGACTTTTGTTGGATAAAGAGAATCTGTTTTTGGTAATTTGACACAGTCGACTTGTTTATTACATATCTCAAGTTTCCGAACTCCGATTGATTTGAAACCAGTTGGGTTAGTTCCAGAATTTGATAACCTATTTTCTGGTAAAATCTTACTATTTTTGGATTTTTCCAGAAAGAGATACCTGCATTTTATTGGAGTATACAGAATCTGTTCAGAGCTTCTGACACAGCTAGAGTATTTTCTTTATATCTTTAGTTTCCGAACTTCAAATGAGTTAATTCCAGTTGCATTGGATTCATAACTTCATTATCTACGTTCTGTAAAAGTTTCGTGATTTTTGGATATTCTGTATAGAAGATGCATCTATTTTTCCGAGATAGCCATAATCTGTCCTTAACGTGGAGTAGTTCTTAATGGACGCTATTCTTTTATTGGTCATGTTAATTTGGATAATGAGATTTGACCATGCAAGTGCTAATGTTGGAATTCCTATCTTGATTCTTTCCCTGAATTATTTAGTTTCATCTGCACTAGTACCATATCTTTCTATACCTATATCTAAGTTCTTGTTTTCTATACAATCAGATGGTGAACACTAGGTCTGGTGCTGGAAGCAGTGAAAATAATCCAGAGCCTAACTCAAGTCAGAACCAGATGTCGAATTCAGCATTGGAACAGTTTATAGCTGCCCAGACTCAGCTGATGACAAATATGGCCAACTCCATTGTTCAGCTGAATCAGAATATAGCTCCTCCACCGCCCCCGAGAGACAAACACAGGGATTTCATGAGTCACGACCCGCCTACATATTCTCACTCTGTAGATCCTCTCGATGCTGATGATTGGATTAAGACAGTGGAGAAGAAATTATTGATTACTCAGTGCACTGACAGAGAGATGGTTTTATATGCTGCTGGAAGATTAGAAGGTGCAGCTTCAGATTGGTGGGATGCATATTGCGATGCTCATGAAGATTCAGGTAGCATCACTTGGCAGGAATTCAAGGATGAATTTCGCTCATATCATATCCCTGTGAGTGTGATTAAGCAGAAGAAGAAAGAGTTCCTCAATCTAAAACAAGGAAGGATGTCAGTGATTGAGTACCGTGACAAGTTCATACAGTTGTCTCGTTATGCCCCAAAACAGGTGGCTACGGATGAGAGAAAGCAAGACCTGTTCTTAGAAGGATTGATTATACCTATTCGTTACCAGCTGGCAGCACATTCATTTCATAGTTTTGATCAGCTAGTGGATAAGGCTCTCTTGATAGAAAATTTGAGAGAGGAGATAAAGGAGAAGAAGAAGAGGAAGATGGACTCTCAGAGACAAATACAGTCTGATCGTAGCACTCGCTTCCGTCTTGCTCAGCAGAATGAGGTGCAGAGTCATCCAGTCCACCAGTTTGGCCACTCCAACCAAGCCCAAGTCCCACAGATCAGCTATCGGCCACAACTTGGTAACTGTCAAGCATCAGTTCAGCAAGCTTTAGAGCCTTCACAGAGTAATCCCAGTCGTGTAAGTGCTCTAAGTACCAAGGTGTGTTCCTGTTGTAAGCAAAAGGGACATATCATTAGTAAATGTCCAAAGAAATATCCACGTCTGTTTGGTGGGAACAACCAAAGGCAAGCCATAGTGCAGCCTCAAGCTGAAAGCCCTGCTCAGGTCAGCCAGAAGCAGTTGAACTCACTACAGGCAGATGCGAATCAAGTGAAGAGTATTACAGTTGCTGAGATCAGGGTAGTATGTGAGTTTCCAGATGTGTTCCCAGATGATTTGCCAGGTTTGCCACCAGATAGAGACATCGAGTTCCTCATTGAACTTCTACCTGGTACAGCTCCTATTTCTAAGAGGCCATACAGAATGTCAGTTGATGAACTAGGAGAACTTAAGAAACAACTGAGAGAGTTATTGGATAAGGGTTTCATACGACCTAGTTCATCGCCTTGGGGAGCACCAGTTATCTTTGTTGAGAAGAAGGATGGTACACAGAGGATGTGTGTTGATTACAGATCATTGAATGATGTTACTATCAAGAATAAGTACCCTCTGCCCAGGATTGAGGATCTGTTTGATCAGTTGAAAGGAGCCAAGGTATTCTCCAAGATTGATTTGCGTTCAGGCTATCATCAGTTGAAGATCAGGCCATCCGATATCCAGAAGACAGCTTTCACTACCAGATATGGTTTGTATGAGTATACAGTTATGTCTTTTGGTTTGACTAATGCTCCTGCCTACTTTATGTATTTGATGAACAAGGTGTTCATGGAGTACTTGGATAAGTTTGTGGTGGTATTTATTGATGATATCTTGATCTACTCCAAGAATGAGGAGGAACATGAGCAACATTTGAGGCTAGTATTGCAGAAGCTCAGAGAGAATCAGCTATATGCCAAGTTTAGTAAGTGTGAGTTTTGGCTGAAGGAAGTATCTTTTCTGGGTCACGTCATTACTGATGGTGGAATAAAAGTTGATCCAGGTAAAGTTAGAGATGTTCTGAAGTGGGAGCCACCAAAGAATGTGCCTGAGATCAGAAGTTTTCTGGGATTGGCAGGTTACTACAGGAGATTCATAGAAGGATTCTCTAAAATAGTGAAGCCCCTCACTTCATTATTAGAGAAAGGAAAAGAATTTAGGTGGTCAGATGCATGTCAAGCTAGTTTCGAAGAATTGAAGAAAAGGCTAACTACAGCTCCAGTGTTAGTGATGCCTGATATTCATAAGAGTTTTGATATCTACTGTGATGCTTCTCGTCAGGGTCTTGGATGTGTTCTTATGCAGGAAGGACATGTTATAGCTTATGCATCCAGGCAGTTGAGGAAACATGAGTTGAATTATCCTACTCACGATTTGGAGTTAGCAGCAGTGGTACATGCATTGAAGATTTGGAGGCACTATATGCTTGAGAACAAGTGCCAGATCTACACTGACCACAAGAGTCTAAAGTATATCTTCACACAGAAGGATCTGAATTTGAGGCAACGTCGTTGGCTAGAATTGATCAAGGATTATGATCTGGAGATACACTACCATCCTGGTAAAGCCAATGTGGTTGCAGATGCTTTGAGCAGGAAGGGTCATGCTAATACTCTCTTGACTCATCAGATGCCAGAGAAGTTGTGTGAAGAGTTTGCGCGATTGAACCTTGGATTTGTTGCTCATGCAGAAGGAGTTACTATGGAAATTGAGTCTACTCTTGAGCAGGAAATTCGTCAAGGTCAGCTTAATGATGAGAAGATAAAGGAAATTAAGGAGCTTATGGCAATTGGAAAAGCCCCTGATTTTACTGAAGATGAGCATGGTACTATTTGGTTCAAAAAGAGGATTTGTGTGCCTGATGTGGCACAGCTCAGAGATAAGATATTAAGAGAAGCTCATGATTCTGCTTACTCTATTCACCCTGGAAGTACCAAGATGTATCAGGATTTGAAAGAAAGGTATTGGTGGTATGGTTTGAAGAGAGATGTTGGTACTCATGTTGCTTTGTGTGATGTGTGCCAGAGAGTTAAGGCTGAACATCAGAGACCAGCAGGATTGCTTCAACCATTAAAGGTACCTGAATAGAAGTGGGAAGAAATCAGCATGGACTTTATTGTTGGATTGCCCCGTACACGTGATGGTTATGATTCTATTTGGGTTATTGTGGATCGTTTGACTAAGGTTGCTCATTTCATTCCAGTCAAGACCACTTATACCAGTGCCAAGCTAGCAGAGTTGTATATGTCCCGCATTGTCTGTCAGCATGGTGTGCCCAAAAAGATAGTGTCAGATAGAGGTACTCAGTTTACATCACGATTCTGGCAGAAGTTGCATGACTCTGTGGATACCAAGCTGAATTTCAGTTCTGCCTATCATCCTCAGACAGATGGACAGACAGAAAGGACTAATCAGATTTTGGAAGATATGTTGAGAGCTTGTGCTTTGAAGCATGGAAGAAGTTGGGATAAGAGTTTACCCTATGCAGAGTTCTCTTATAACAACAGCTATCAGGCAAGCTTAAAGATGTCACCTTTTGAGGCTTTGTATGGAAGGAAGTGCAGAACTCCATTGTATTGGAGTGAGACAGGTGAAAGTCAGGTGTTTGGTCCAGAGATACTACAAGAGGCAGAAAGACAGGTTCAGATCATTAGAGAGAATCTGAGGACAGCACAGTCTAGACAGAAGAGCTATGCAGATGTTAGAAGAAGGGAGTTAACTTTTGCAGTTGGTGATTATGTGTATCTGAAAGTTTCTCCTATCAGAGGTTTGCGCAGATTCAAAGTGAAGGGAAAATTGTCACCTAGATTCATTGGGCCATTCAAGATTCTTGAAAGAAAGGGTGAAGTAGCTTATCAGTTGGAGTTACCAGCTAGTTTGTCAGATGTACATGATGTCTTCCATATATCTCAGCTTAAGAAGTGCCTCAGAGTGCCTGAAGAACAGCTACCTATGGAAGAATTAAATGTGCAGGATGATCTGACTTATATGGAGTATCCAGTGAAGATATTGGAGACAGCTGAAAGAGCTACTAGAAGCAAGGTGATTAAAATGTGCAAGGTGCAATGGAGTCGTCATGGAGAGGATGAAGCAACTTGGGAAAGAGAGGATGAGTTAATGGCGGAATTTCCCGATCTCTTCGCAAGTTCATCCTAATCTCGAGGACGAGATTCTTTTAAGGGGGGTAGGTTTGTAACACGCTAATTTTCATCACAAGAAATTGTAGGAATATTTCTGTAATTTTCTAGGATTTATTTAAGGCTTGAATAAAACTCTATGATTTAATTGGAAGTATTAGGATTTTATCGAATTAAATAATTAATTAATAGATTCAATAAGTGTTTGACGCATTTCATGCTGTTGCATTGGCTTTTGTATTGTTGCAAGTCAGTTATGAGTTTAAATTTATTTAAATTCGAAATTGATTTGCTTTGTTTTGGGTTAGTCTAGTTTTTCTTAGTTTAAGTTCAGTTTTTCTCCCTAAATTCTCGAAAAGTCCGTTTCTCCTCCCTCAGTTTTCCTTTCTCGATCATCGTCTTCCCTTCCGACCTGGCTTTGCCCCCCTCGGCCCATTTGAGCCCGACACCCTTTCTTCTCTCTCCAGTCACTGATGTCGGGGCCCCACCTGTCATTTGTGTCTTCCCCGAGTCGGACTCAAGGCGAGCCCGAGTCCAACCGAGCGCGCGCCGCTGCCTCTGGTTTCTCTGGGCCCGCACGCCAAGACCCTGCGTCCGCCCCATAAATCTAGCGCCGCCCGTGACCCCGTGACCCTAAACCCTAGCTGCCCCTGCTCGAAGAGCTTCAAGCAGCGTCGCCGCCTCCCGAACCCCGGGACCGGCCGCCGCTGTCGATCCGCTGCTCCGCCGCCTTCCCGTCGACGAAAATCACACCAGGAGGTGCGCAAGGACGTAAGGAAGCTGTTGGTGTTGCTTGAACTCGTGGCCTTGCCCTGGGTTCCCCGGAATTCCTCACCGTCTTTCCGATTTACAGGCCGAGCCGTCTCGGAGAGCCGAGCATCGCTATCTCCGTTCAATCGTCGACGAGACCGTGCTGGTTGAGTTCGCCGTGATCCCACGATCGTCCTGGTCCAAGAATCGCGCGTATTGGTGCCTTGTAGACCGATATTGGGCTACGCCGGCGAGCTCCCCGCCGTGCGCCACCGCGGCGCCGCCACCGCCCCCCAACTCCGGTGACCACAAGCCGTCACGACCGTCCATCGGGAGATCAACGCCCCAGATCAGGTCAATCCCATAAGATACCGGTCAGCCGAGGCCACTTTGCTAAAGAGACCCCCAGGAATCTGGTAATTAACCCGCAGTCCAAGGTTTATTCAAAGTATTTACCGATTGGTCCTGATTTCTTCGGTTTAACCCCCTAGCCTTTCAATAAATAGAACCCGCCGTCCTATTGCCATCTTTTTCATGATAGACCTTGAGTTTATGTACATAATTATGTATATGCCCTCGGTTTTCTACAATCTAACCCCTGAAATTCCTGTTCTTCGCAGTTAAGTCCTTGGAACACCGTTTTGGCCCTATCTTGACCGTTTCAACTCCGATTCGAGTGATTCTTTCGCTCCCGTGACCGTAAGGACTTGAACTATAGATTTAAACCGTTCTTTTGCATTGTTGCCCATGTTTGGTGTACTGTTTCTTATTTATTGAATTATTTCTTGTATGTGCCCCCGTGATGTGTATAGGAGGTGCAACGTTCGTGGTATTCAAGGGTCGTTCGTGTGATTTGAGGTTTCAGTTGAGAAGACCCTGAGCCATAGCATTTATTAGCTGGATTTAAGGCAAGTGTATTCTTGATCATATTTTCGTCCTAATAACCATATGACATGCTTATACACTGTAGTTTGCTATGCTTGCATGCTTATAATCATGATGGGTCCTATATTTAGGATGACTAGTTTTCTTTAATCATGCCTTGTCAACCTGGGTTTAATATTTATGTTGGGTAGCATTGCTTAGTTGCTATACTTGGGAATGGTTTATACTAAATGTGAAGATAATAATATTGTGATATCTTTTATATATGATATATATGATCTGATGAGAATGTTAAACCAAGACCACATTGATTAATTGGAACATGGAGAACCACCCAGGATTTCCCGTACAACCATAATACTACATGGCTCTGGTCTTGGCTAAGTAATTAGATGAACTCTATGTTGTGTTTGGAGGTGTGTGTTGGGCGGATGTTTGGTTTGTGTGTGATGTGCGGGGAACGAAGGTGCGCCTTCCGATTACCCGTTCGGTCAGGGGCCAAACACATACATAGAGGGAGTCTTTGGAAAGGCCTCGTAGTGAATCCCTAGCCCCTCACCTAAGGAAGTGTTGAAGAGGCTCGCGACCTCAGGCGATATGGGAAACACGAATTGTGGGGAAAGCTGTACAACCTCTGCAGAGTGTCTAAAATCTATTGCAATAGCCGTGCTCGCGGTCATGAGCGGCCTGGACCCTCACATGATTAATATATCGAAAGAAGAATTAAATTGGTTCATTTATGTTGATGATGATGCTTATGGTTTACCATATGCTTAATTGGGTTGGTATATACTTATATCTTAGTAATTATGCTGCTAAATAAAATATGACCAACTTAAGTGCTTAAAGCAATTTAATTAGTAGCCAAACTATTTCCTTGGTTAAGCCTTTGCATGTCATTATGCTTTGCTCTACATTTGCTGAGTACCAACCATAAGTGTACTCAACCTTGCTTTATCTGCGGCTCAGGCTTAGACAGAAGTTTCAGTGGAGTATTTTGGAAGTTTCTAGGCGTACGTGTTCCCTTAGTCAGCTGCCTGTGGAGAAGTTTTGAAGTTCCGCTGCTAGTAATTCGTTTCCGTGAGTGTAATGATGTTATTCAATATTATATACGTTTTTGCACTGTCTTTTATATCACTGATGAAGTCTCATATGTGTGTAAACTTGATCCTGGCGCACATATGATAGTCATTCGGTTTTGTTTACAAAATCGGGTGTGACAATAACGCACATGCACGGACTTATAATTAACTATGATATAAAATAGTGTTGTTAGTTGTTTGTTTCAATCATGTTCATACAATTTCGTTTTGGAGAAAACTAGAGTTTTCATTGAATTATTATGAATGATTTGTTTCAATTATATACCTAATCCATTCATATTATTTTGTATTCGCACTTGAATTATAAAATATACGTGTCTATGTGGGTCCTCTCACTCATATTTGGTAATCTAAAAGAGCATGTTTTTTTGTCGCGTCAATTTTTTCGTTTCGCGTAATTTTGTTTTCTTCCCGTAGCAACGCACGGGCACGAACCTAGTCTACTCCTAATCCATGTTGTATCTACTACTTTATTATGTGAACGGCTCAGCCCCGTCGAAAAGTTCCCTTTAGTTTAGGTGCAGGCCACGTCATCGCTGAGACACTGATTGCATAAGTGCATAATCCAGCTCAATTAGAGCATCTCCAGCAGTCACCCAATCTCCAATCCAACTATCATATTGGGAGGGTTATTGAAAAAATAGTGCTCCAGCAGATCCCCTTTATCTTTCTTTTTTTTCAATAATTATTGAGATGAACCAATAATCCATCCTAACTCTCCCCAAATAGAGGGAGAGTTGTGACTCTCCCAAGTCTGGACGTTTTTTCTACCATAAAAAACCCTCCGTCCTTTGGTCCTGCCCTCGGTCCAAAAGACCGTGAGTTTTTCGTCCTTTCTTCGTTGTTAAGCCACGTAGCAATCATGCGTCCAATCAAACAAACTCTAACTCCACAATCTTTGCAATCCATTGATTTTTTTCAACCACATCCTTTTTGTCGATCCGCCCCACTTTGTTCGCCGCCCCCACCATCGCGCCCCCCTCCCCCCCCACCCCACCAACACTCCCTGATTCAAACCACAATACTTTTATACAATCCAATCAAAATAAAATAAAATACACACAGATTCTTGAAATTTATTTAGTATACGTTATAAATCAAAAGAGAATAAGAGATCCATTTTTCTTTGATCTGGTATGATAGTAAATTTAGGTTTGAAATTAATAATTAATCTAAAAACTATATTTAAATTGTCACATGAGCTGTTTACACTCGAGATGGTTTTCAAAATTCTTAAAAAATTGTGAACAAATACTATAAATCAAAAGTGGCCCATTTTGTTTTGGTCTAGCATGATAGTAAATTTAGATTTTAAATTAAAAATTAATCTGAAAAACTATATTTAAATTATTTTTATACTGAGGTATATTTAAATTGGAGTAGTTGTACCGACGCCCAGCCCCCGAGCGTGAGGGCCGAGTCGAGACGTCGGAGGCACGCCGAGTAGTTGTCCCGACGCCCAGCCCCCGAGCGTGAGGATCAAGTCGAGCCGTCTGAGGCACCCCGAGTAGTCGTCCCGACGCCCATCCCCTGAGCGTGAGGGCCGAGTCGATCCGTCGGAGGCACGCCGAGTAGTTGTCCCGACGCCCAGCCCCCGAGCGTGAGGGTCGAGTCGAGCCGTCCGAGGCACGTCGAGTAGTGGTCCTGACACCCCAGCCCCCGAGCATGAGGGACGAGTCGAGCTGTACGAGGCACGCCGAGTAGTCGCCATGGCACCCAGCTCCCGAGCGTGAGGATCGAGTCCAGGGTACTCTGAGTCTTCGTCTTCCTCGTCATGCAGTAGCGCCAGCCCGAGTGCTGGAAAGCACTCGACTAGCGATCGTCGTGCACAGCCTGAGTGCTAGAAAGCACTCGGCTAGCGATCGTCGCGGAGTGTAGCGCCAGCCCGAGTACTAACTATTGGGGATCGAACTTTCCCTTCCCTCGCTCTGCTGGAGATGGAGGAAAGGCCAATCATGGTTTTTTACTGAAGGACCGAAACGGCGACCAGAGGGGGGGTGAATGGGAGCCTTTACAAATTTCTTCCAAATGGAGAAAAACATTCGGCGCTGTATGTAATAGAATTTCTACTTCCAACTCTTTAAGTCTATTAATTTCCTCGGGTAGTTATCCTGTTACGTTTATGCACCTGATCCCCGATAGCCGTAGTCCATAGCGCAGGGAGCTGGGCCGCATGCACGCGTAGGAGCGTAGGCGTACGGAA
The DNA here is from genome assembly GCA_004135705.1 of Alloteropsis semialata. NCBI lineage: Eukaryota > Viridiplantae > Streptophyta > Magnoliopsida > Poales > Poaceae > Alloteropsis > Alloteropsis semialata. The sequence goes on from CM014277.1 coordinate 79,305,203, forward strand.
GAGTCGAGGTTTCACGGATTAAGGCGTGTGCTTCCCAAGTACTTTAGCGACTTGTACAAGAGTGGAAAAAGAAATAAACGATGGAGAAAAATGCAATATGCGTCCGTTGGGTGTAGCCCGACTGCTCGTGTAGCGCTCGGGCTGTATAAGCAGTCGGGAACAAACCAAGGGTAGTCGGCGATGATCATGGAGACTTGTATATGGAGATACGCGGTGACCGAAAAAATATTATGAAAGTATTAAAGTATGACTTAGCTTGATTCGTGGCCGAGTCGAAGAATCGGCATGTTGTCCTTGCTTGTAGTCGCGGCCGAGTGGATGAGGTTGTCGACGAATCGGCACTCGGCATGGTGGAGTATGTCGGCGCATCGTAAGCCAGTCTGTTTGGTGTGAGTGTGCTGTAGACCTCCGATAGCTTGATCTGCTTGCGTCTTAAGCGGCGACTGGACGCACACGAGTACTCATGTCGTTGACTCGGCAGGACAGGGCATGAGTTGCCGATGGAAGTTCACCCGTGCAAGACCATGCATGCGTTACACACGCCATGGAACTTGCAAACATGATTAGAAGAATCATCATAGATTAGAGTAAATCTTATAAGCTAAAGGTAGAAAGCAGGGCTTAGATTGGATCGACAATATAGAAGAAAGAAAAAAAAATATATAGGGAGGAAACTTCCCTGTATGCTGCAGTTGACGCTAATCCGTTATGCTCGCATAATAGTGCCGGCGATCTGGGTTTTTTGCCTCCCGCATGTCGTGTAGGGCGAAGGCCGATGATGACGTCGTTGACACGGGCGGTGGGCCAGGCTCGCAGGAGGCTTCTTGACTGCTTCACTGCCGGGCAACAAGGTACTCCGCCGAGGACTCGGTCCCGCCGCCTTGGTTCAGGAGCTGGTGTTGCCGCCGTAGTAGATTGATCCGACAAATCGGAGTCAGCCGCGACGACATGCAGCAGGGAGACGAAGGGCATGCCCAGCAGCGCCGCCGCCGATGGAATTTTTTCATCTGCCATCGAGCTTGTAGATTGATCTCGTCGATCAACCCCTACCTGGCGCGCCAACTGTCGGATGTTTGGACCCGGCAGTCCACACAGGGTAGCCTACGTGGTTGATTTGTTGAGGGACAGATCGAGGATCAGAAGTCGATGGTAACACAAGACGCAAGGATTGAACAGGTTCGGGCCGTCGAGATGACGTAATACCCTACGTCCTGTGTTGGGGATGATTGTATTGCTGTGTATGAAGTTCCTTGAAGGATCTCCGTAGTTGGGTTCTGTCCTAGGTTGAAGTTCGTGGGTTGTAGTCGTAGATGTTGTGTTCTGGAGGGGGGTCTCAAGGCGCCTTATATAGTCCGGCTGCCTTGAGTTACAAGTCGGCTAGAGATCGTAACCTACCCGAAATACAAGGATTCGATCCTATAACGATTACAGATATCGTTCCCTATAATTCCGGCTAGTTTATCTTGATCTCCGAGCTTCTTGCGGGATACGCCGTCTTCTTCCTTGCCGCGCGCGCCGTCGCGCCCATCCGGTTCGCCCGACTGGTGGGCCTCCCGACTGGTGGGCCACCCAGTCTGACAAACCGATCCAGTTGCACTCGGATTGGGCCGCCCCTTGCTGGTTGGGCCAATCCGCCTGCTGGGTACCCCTGGGGGTCTACCCCCGACACCTACTAGGACTCATACTCTGTAATTCTACTAGGGCTCCTACCTTGAAGCCGACTAGGAACCCACCCCTTGGACTATATAAAGGAGGGTTGCGGTACCTAGATGGGCAGATTGAAACACACCAGCGCAGGGCGCAATACTGTACACCCCATACAGGATGTAGGGTCCGCTGCCTTGGCGGCCCGAACCTGTCTAAATCATGTCTTGTGTCCCGCGTTTACCTTCATGCTTCAGGTCAGGCGATCCCCCACCGAACAAATCACTACTTTGGGGACCCCCCATAGTAGGCTTGGCGGCAAAAAAAACTGACAGTTCAGGTGACTCATCTCCACGCCATAGAAATGCAGAAGACCCCGGAGGAAGTCCCCTGTGGGCAATCCAAACCCGCGCTCAAAGAAGGACGCGAATACGGCCATCTCGATCTCCGAGCGCTCCCATGGCCGGGCGTCGTCCCCAGCGGGCCGCTACTGCAGTATCTCCTGCGTCCCGAGCACGCCCCGCCGCACCATATCTTGAAGCCTTTCCTCGGTGACGGAGGATTGACCCCAAGCCGGCTCTTGGGGCGGGACCCCTCCGGGCACCGATGTCAGCTCCGCATCCTCTTCCGACGGCGCCACTGCTTTCCCCTTGGCGTCCGCCCCGGCGGCGGCCGCCGAAATGTCAGATCGCCGCCCTTGCCGGCAGCGGCGTCGCCCGTGGCCCCAGACTGGCCAGCGGAAGATGACACCCCCTTCCCCGCATCAATAACGCCGTGGCTTGCGGAAATGCCCGCGTCCACAGCCCTCGTTGGTGGCGGCACCTCCTCCCCCGACGCCGGTGCTCCCAACGATTCTCTCGGGTCTGCCATCTCCGCCGAAAGCTCAAGCGCAACACAGATGAGTGGTGGCGGTGGCGGCGGCTAAACTACGGCGGCGGTGACGGCGAAGTGGGCGAATCGCTCTTGCAGCGGCGCTCAGCGATGGTGGAAAATGACTGCGGTAAAACCGCCGGTGAACAAATCTGATTTATCCCCTTCCACCGATCCGAATTACCCTAACGGCACCGTAACCTACGGACGGAATCCGCGGAAGTCCCGTTAACTGTGGGGCAACGGTTCTCTGTGCGCCAACGGCTCTTTGCCCAAAGTACTCGGCAAGCCCCGACCCTCGGGGACTCGGCGCTTTTGACTCCGGTCAACGGGTCTCCGGACTCGGCCAGCCCCGACCCTCGAGGACTCGACGCTTTTGACTCCGATCAACGGGTCTCTGGACTCGGCCAGCCCTGACCCTCGGGGACTTGGCGCTTTTGACTCCGGTCAACGGAGCTCGGGACTCGGCCAGCCCGACCCTCAGGGACTCGGCGCTTTTGACTCCGGTCAACGGGTCTCCGGACTCGGCCAGCCCCGACCCTCGGGGACTCGGCGCTCTTGACTCCGGTCAACGGGTCTCCGGACTCGGCCAGCCCCGACCCTCGGGGACTCGGCGCTCTTGACTCCGGTCAAGGTCTCCGGACTCGGCCAGCCCTGACCCTCGGGGACTCGGTGCTCTTGACTCTGGTCCATGGGTCTCCGGACTCGGCTAGCCCCGTCCCTCGGGGACTCGGCGCTCTTGACTCCGGTCAACGGGTCTCCGGATTCGGCCAGCCCCGACCCTCGGGGACTCAGCGCTCTTGGCTCCGGTCAATGGGTCTCCAGACTCGGCCAGCTCCGACCCTCGGGGACTCGGCACTCTTGACTCCAGTCAACGGGTCTCCGTGACTCGGCCAGCCCCGATGCTTGGGGATTCGATGCCCTAACTACTCTCTGGGGCTCAGGTCTGAACGTAGACACGCGAACCTACACCACCCCTATCGACCTCTGGGTCCAGGGAACACAAAAATTGCATTGGTAGCCAGGAAATGGAGAAAAGGTTTACCAAGAAACTATAAGTTACATGAAGAGCTAGTCAAAGGGCCGGTTACAAGAATCAAACACATTAACCGTCAAGATGACGGCTTGGGGCACCCGCCGTTGCACCAAATGTCGCATGCGCAGCCAGCTTGGTTCACATGAGCTCATCGCAAGCTCTCTTGTGGCACCATGGCGGCCGACGACGGGTGGACTCCAATTGAGGGTTGTCTGCGAATGCCCCCGGGTATCCTTGGCTCTACAAAGCATTTCACCCCACATGGCCCTCGGCACACGGCAATGCAGGGAGACAATGGGATAGCACCCGGATGCAGTTCAACGCCTCAGGTTCTTCGCAAGCACTCTTCTAGCACCAAGCTATCAAGTCCCCATGACTCCTCCCTGGAGGACGAACCCAGCAACTAGTCCCCAACATGTTTATATTTGGTAGGTGGTATGCCTATCTCTCCTGCTGAGCGCATGGTTCCGAGCCTTGGCGCATATTTATAGCCCTATGCTAGATGTTCACATGTGACCCCGGTTGCATTATTCGGCGCGTGAGCTCTATGCCACGCAGCAGCTCCTCCCTCTGAGGCGCTCAGACTGCCCTAATCGTATCGGCTTCATCTGACCATGGGAGCGCTCTATGCGTTCACGTGCATACTGTTCTTGTCATGATGTGTGTGGCAAGTTTATCCTTTGGGCGGCCTGCCTGCCCCGAAGCTTGGAGATTCTTCTTTCTTGACCATTAGCCCAACTTTTCTAGTCGGCCCAATGCTCGGGGACTACTCCATATGGAGGGCTCCTTACATCACCCTCCATATGCCCCATCAGGATGCGTCACTTTTCCCAAGTGGTGCAACTCCTCGGTGCCCAACTCGGCCACGATTCGATGCTACGCCACTCGAGGCTTCGCCTCGGGTCTGACCAGGGTCATCCCCGATGGCCTGCGGTTTTCTTTCTTGAGCACCGCCCACCCTTGTGTCGGTCTGCCGACCAAGATGCTTCAGCCGACCTTGAAGGCTTTGCTTCTTCAGCACTCCAACACGCGCCTGCACATTGCTCGGGGACTTGTGGGATATGGGTACCCCTGGGCCCACTATCGACCGGGTAGCCAGTCGGCCTGGTCCCACGTCTGACAAGGATGTGGGCTGACTCCAGGCTGGCCCACGAGAATCCCCGACTTGATGGACAAGATTGGAGAAGACTTGGCCTATAAGGTACTCGGCGACACGTCCAGATCCTGCCTGGATACTGCGGAGATTATGTTGTAACCGACTTGGATTGGTTTCCTGATCTGAGCCGGATAATAATTAGAGATAACCAACTTGTAAACCCTAGGTCGTCGTCCTATATAAGGAGGCCTAGGTCGGCCCCTTCATTCATTCAATTCCTAGCCACCAGATCCCCCCGTTGTAACCAAGGGCTCGCCGTAGTTCCCCGAAACTCGTTTAGCAGATCAAAACAAGACCTCGAGCACAGGATGTAGGGTATTATACCTCCAGGTAGCCCGAACCTGTATAATCCCTGTGTCCCTGTGTTACCTCGAGCTCCCTAGTCTCGCGATTGCCCTTTGCCTACAAATCAACCATCTGGGTACCCCCGGGTGGACTGCCGGACAACAAATCCGACAGAGCAACCATAAGGTACATTGAGCCAATGTCATAACATACGTCAACTCAAACAAGGTGCAAGATATAAGTAGTATATACTAAGTAAATAGAGTAAAGTTGAGGCATACAACATAAGTATGAAGATACTTTCATTTAGCTCAGAGTATTACAAGTAATTAAGAGATACAAAAGCTAAACTCTATAACTTACCAAGACTCCTCCGGAAGCCCTTCGGAAGCTCAACTACTAGAACTATCACTACTAAGACTAAGACTAAGCTTGTAGCAAAGGAGAGCTCTTCTTCTGGTGTGTGTGTTGAGTACGGTGCCCTTCGCAGGTATTTATAGCATCCATAGGCGGTGAAGAGCCGGCCAGAGGCGATTGTGGCAGTTTGGAAGTGGGCCCAGGTCGGCCGAAGTGGGTAGGTCGGCCAACCCTTGGATGCACCGCCTTGAGCATTACACGGTTGAGATGAATTCCTGATGGCGGTTTACAGGTACAGGTCAAGGGAGGGGCGAAACGGCCTCAGGGCCAGGTCGGCCGATCTGGTACTGCCGCCTTTCGGCCCTACTCTTCTCTGGTTGACTACCATGTGGGTCCTTATGACGGTTCCAGGTGGGTATACTCATTTTGCGTGCATTTGAGTTCAGGTGTGGGCCCTTCAATCCATGGGAGTGACACGTGGCTCATCCCTCACCCTTGACTTCAACCGACCATTATTCAGCATCCATGATCATCTCTTGGTGTGCTTCTTGACCTGTGTGGAAGATTGGCTCGAACGGGGTTCAGGCCAGGTCGCCCAACCTGGGCCATAACCCATTTTCCTCTATCTTTTGCACCACGATCCCTGTACTCAAATATATTCTATATCTGCATGCTAAAACATTATTTGTATACAAATGTCTAAGTTATGCTTGATCTCTATTGGTTTTTTGAGCCTATTGACGGTCATATTTTCATTATAAGGACCATCAACAACTGCTGGACGATAACTCCGATAGTCACCACCTGTCGCCTACCTCTACTAATCCGTGGGGTAGCGATACCCTCAGCAGTATTCCGTACTCCAAACGCAATGTTTGCAATATGAAATACAACTCTATCTATCACGTTACTAAGTAGAGCAACCGTAAGGCACATTGAGCCAATGTCATAGCATACGTCAGCATGGATAAGGTGCAAGACATAAGAAGTATATACTAAGTAAGTAGAGTAAAGTGAAGGCATACAGCATAAATATGAAGATACTTCCATTAAGCTCAGAGTATTACGAGTAAGTAAAGAGATACAAAAGCTCTGCCGCCTTTCGGCCCCACCCTCCTTTGGTTGACTGCCAAGTGGCTCCTTGTGACGGTTCTAGGTGGGTACGCCTGTTTTGGGTGCATTTGAGTTGAGGTGTGGGCTCTTCAATCTGTGGGAGTGACACGTGGCTCATCCCTCATCCTTGACTTCAACCGACCTTGTTTCAGTGGCCTAGATCATCCCTTGGTATGCTTCTTGACCTGCATGAAAGAGTGGCTCGAACGGGTGCCAAGGCAGGTCGTCCGACCTATCCAGGTTGGCCGACCTGGGTCTGTGCCCGTTTTCCTCCATCTTTTGCGCCAAGGTCCCTATACTCAAATATATTCTATATATGCATGCTACAACATTATTTGAATACAAATGTCTAAGTTATGCTTGATCTTTATTAGTTTTCTGATCCTATTGACAGTCGGATTTTCATTATAAGGACCGTCAACAACTCCCCCAAGCTTAGCCCTTTGCTCATCCCGAGCAAAGACTAGAACTTTAGGCTCAGTAGATCAGGTGTTGCTTCCTCATTACTCCTCAAGAGTAACAGTGGTTCAGCAATATATTCTACCAAGAATTGAATAAGCTGGTAAAATAAACTTTCCTTATTACCTTGGCCTTTTATGGGGCTTGTAGCTTCTCCTTGCCTTGGGCGGTTGATAGCCAGAACGACTTAGACCAAGCACCTTGCCTTCTACCATGCTCGACTATCAAACCGGAGGTTTTAAGGATTTTCAAAGGCAGAGTTCCTTAGGTGATACTCTTGAGTCACTCAAGGTGTATTTCCTTACCAAGATCCTCTCTCAACTCTCATTTCACTCATTGAGGTGGGGTTTGTGCTAGGAGAGCTTTATGGCTTACTTGTAGTTATGGTTGCAAGCGGGGCGGGTTGCGGCTACCCGCCCCGCGTCCGCGCAAGTCGCATCCTCTGTCGCGGGCAAATGCGACTGCCCGCATAGCGCCGCTTAATTTTTGTGGACGTTGCGGCAGCCCATAGGCATCCGTTTGCCGCCACTCACACAGCTGTTGCGTCTGCTTGCTACACAAATTAGGCTTTCTGTATACGTATGCTAATTGACCTTGCTAAGCGAGAAAACTAGTGCCCCAATGCTGATATCTTGGGAGTCTTGCCGTTAAAGCAAATACTGAAAGCATTTGACCATAAGACATTAGAAAGATAATCAATGCCCAAATGTTGTCTAAAACCAACCCAATTAGAAGACCCTCCAATTTGTTCACTACATAAACTGAAAGAAAGGGACTCTGCCCCACAACTTAGGATAGAATAGTAGCTCCATCTTCATGCAAGCAGATTGCTACAGTCTTATGCCATGCATGCCTCAGCGCACAGAAAAACAAGAGGAATCATACTTCAGTACATAACAAGGCCGAGAGAAGGAAATCAGATCTTACACTTGGCGCACGTTATCGCTGCTGCCCCCGACACTGATTGCTTGGTGCTCCTGCAGATGAGATTGGGGTACATGACAACAACGAGATGGGAGAAGAGACAAGACGACATCCTGGAGAGATCCACCGGTGTTCGGTGGTGGTGGCGTGCAAGACGGCGATGCCATGGCCACGACACGCAGGAGGATGGCGACGCACCAGCGCCCCCTTTCTCTCGATCCCGGCGGCGCTGCTCCCTTCCTGTCCCGAACTCCTGATCCCCTTTCTCTCTTTGATATTCTTTTTTGCGGGCACTGCGGCGCCACTGGCTCCTGTGGGCCGGCCGCGTAGGTCCGCTTCACCAATGCGGGCTGAATTGCGGCGTTTTGCGGGTATGTGGCACGGGCTTGCCCAGCGGGTTCGCGGCAAAACCCGCCCCGCTTGCATCCATACTTGTAGTGCATATATTGTAAAGTCAAAACCAGGATTCATAGAGAAGTAAGTCATACTCTCAAACCAAGATGTGAATGTGTGTGGATGGCATGATGAATGTTAGCTCCTTCTTGTATGTTCCTCTTCCCTTAAAAGAGTTGCTTTTAGAGACATGGCTATTTTCTCAATGATGAACTTTCATGTGCTCAACTCTTTTTTTAACATACTTGGACCTTCATGTGTCCACTTTTTTCATCAGCCCATGCCTCTTTTTTCAATAAGGTTTTAGGGAAGAGTACCATACTTCCTTTTACGGAGCTTTTATTTGGTGGATGAATGAGTGTCATGCTTACTTCCAAAGTAGAAGTATAACATATATGTGGTGGCGTGTGCGTGACCTTGGTTTTAAAAGCATGAAATAAATCTCCTAAGATTCACAATGATCTTGACAAAACTCAATGCAACAACAAATAGCTTTTGTAGGGGTTCAAACAATATGAGCTTTGGTAGGAATTTGAATCACCATAAGAAACCCTTTATTTTATTCTTTTAAAAGGAAAACTCCGGTTATCAAGTCTTACTTGGTATAAGCTATAAGGTAACTCATGTCTTATCATATCATAGCCAACAACAACCTAGACTAGAGTTTGCATATGCTACCCACAGACAGACAAGATAACAGGAAAAATCATGCTCAACTAGCAAACTCAAAGCTTAGGAGAATAGCAGGTTGAAACATAGGTACAAGAGAGAAATAAAAGCAATTATTGATCATATCCAAAATAAAGACCTTAGCAAAAACTTATGACATTAAGGGACTAGCCTAGATAGCTCTCATTTACTAACTTTATTCATAAATACTTACCTTAATTTACCTGATTGGGGGTCCTCCCCCAAGCTGCTTGGTTGACACCGATGAACCTGTCGGCGCAGGACTCGTGTTTTACGTCGTCGAGTGATGACGTCTCCTTTGTTAGATTAGCTTGAAGAAGCAGCATCTGACCCTGGAGATGAGGATACAGATGATTTAACCCGTCATACCTGTTTCACCTTCTTCTAGCAGTCGGCAGCTTCATCTGGTGTCTTCTTTGCCTATGCCTTGGCACCTCGTATAGGCTTCTTGTTCTTGGCATGGTACCAGTTGGGAAATTCCTTTACCAAGAACTTCTCCATGAACTTGATCAAGCTGTCCTTATCTGGAGGTGTGACCTCTACCTCCTTGACATTCGGATTGTTCCTCCAATAATTGATTTTGATCATTGAGCATTGCTCCACTTTTGGCCTAAAGTCAAACTTCTCCTTCTTTCCATTAATGTGGAGCTGGATCTTTCCAGCACCCACATTAATGTGAGCGTCTGCAGTGCTAAAGAAGGGGCACCCTAGGATGAGCGATGAGTCGTTGCTCACGTCCATGTCCAGAACCACGAAGTCGACAGGTATGAAGCAATCCCGGATGCGCACCGGAATGTCCTCGACTATCCCCTCTAGGTAGCGGACTGTAGAGTCGGCCAACTGCAATCTCATAGGAGTAAGGGATAAGGTAGTATAATTAAGGCGGTCAAAGACTACCTTTGGCATGACGCTGACGCTTGCCCCTAAGTCGCAGAGCGCGTGCTCAAAGCGCTGGGTCCCGATAGTGCAAGTGATGGTAGGGCACCCATGATCCTTCTTCTTTTTTGGGACTTTGTTTAGGATAGTTGCACTGCACTCCTCTGTTAGTTTTACAACATCTGTACTTGGGAGTGGACGTTCGTTGTTCAGTATGTCCTTCAAGTACTTGGCGTAGGTCGGCACCTGCATAACATCTAACAGAGGCACATGTATGTTTAGTTTTTGAATGATATCTACGAACCTGGCGAATTGCTCATCCACTGATGGCTTATTTTGGCATTGAGGGAAAGGCAGGACATTGGTGTCGTAGAACTCATTTGGCGCAATTCTTCCTCCTGGTGCTAGCTCGGCTTCTGGCTCATCTTCCTCAGCTGGGATCTTCTTCCTTGGCTCTGCCGTTTTCCCTGCATGGTTAGCTGGGACTGGATCCCGAGAAGCCTTACCGCTCCTCGTTGAAATAAGGAGGAATCCAATTGCCCCGGGATTCGTCCCTTGTCACCAAAAGGAACAACAGCGGCTAGCTGAGCTAACTGGGTTTCTAGCATTTTATTAAAGCTCAACTGGCTCTGGAAGGTGAAGGAAAATTTTTCTATCTTAGAGTTTATGCCCTCTAGAGCCTTATCATTAGCAGCAAGCCTTTTGGAAATGGATTCATTGATCTTGGCTTGACCAAGGACCAGATCTTTTAGAGAGGGTTGGTTAGAAAAAAGTCGTTATTATTACCTCCCTGGTAGAACGGCTGTCGGGGATAAACCCCCGGGGGTACCCAGAAGGCGGATTGGCCCAACCAGCAAGGGGCGGCCCAATCTGAGTGCTATTGGGCCTGGTTGTCAGACTGGGTGGCCCACCAATCGGGAGGCCCACCAGTCGAACAAACCGGGATGAGTACGACAGCGCGCGGGACAAGGAAGGAGATGGCGTATCTCGCAAGAAGATCGAAGATCAAGATAAACTACACAAAATTCTAGGGAAAGATATCTGTAATCATTATAGGATTAGATCCTTGTATTTTGGGTAGGTTATGATCTCTGGCCGACTTGTAACTCAAGGCAGCTGGACTATATAAAGTGCCTTGGGACCCCCCCCAAGACACGAGAATGACAGAACCCAACTACGGAGATCCTTTAGGAACTTCATACACAGCAATCCATACACCCAACACAGGAAGTAGGGTATCACGTCATCTTGACGGCCCGAACCTGTTCAATCCTTGCGTCTTGTGTTACCATCAACTTGTGATCCTCGATCTGTCTCTCAACAAATCAACCACGTAGGCTACCCTGTGTGGACTGCCGGGTCTATAAATCCGACAGTTGGCACGCCAAGTAGGGGGAGATCGACGAGATCAATCCACAAGCTCGATGGCATCTACTTCCGCCGTCATCACGCCGGCATCTGCCAAGATCTCCATCGCTGAAGGGGCCATGTTCTTCTTCGGATCCATGGTCTTCACCGCTGGACCCAAGGGAGAGCTCTCCTTCAGCCGCGACGCCACCCCGGAGGAGAGCGCGCCACGACTCGACGCTACTCCAGACGGGGTCGTCACCATCACCACTCCACCACCAACGATCACCAACAACCCGACGATCGCGATGGTTGACGCCGCCCTCCCAGTTTTCGAGGGGAGCCATCTTCCGCCTACACCGCCGACTGCTTCGTCTACGCCGCCTCCACCACCCAGGGCTCACCAGACACCCGAGGTACGAAGGAGGCGATGGGCCATACGCCAACGCGAGTTCGAGGAAGACATGGACCGAGCCATTGCCTCCATCGACGAGTGCGTTGGACTGGTCGAATCCGCCCGCCAGGACGTCACTTCTCCGACACAATTCCCATTTGGACTCAGAAACAGCGGGGCCGTGTACCAGGAGGCACTCGGTGAACGGCTGAACGCCGACTACTCTCCTGATGCAAGCGGGGCGACCAATCCCATCATGATCGCCCAGATCGAATCTGCCCCGGATGTCACGACAACGCAACCTCCTCGCCACCAAGACGCGCCGAACCCTCCCGAGGAGGAACCATCGCCGACTTTCCCGCAGATCACGCGTGTCCTCCCACCTAACAAGAGGATCGTGCCGGCTAAGCGGGAAACGTTCATCTCCGATATATCCGCCGATGAAGCAACAGTCCAGGGAGTGGATCAAGCACAGCGTGATGCCAGGGTCAGGCGCAACGATGAGAAAAGGC
>CM014277.1:79318258-79391448 GCA_004135705.1 Alloteropsis semialata
CACCACCAACACCCCCAGCCCATCCTTACATGGCGCACATCGCACAGACATTGTTTCCCATCGCAGACAAATGCGAATTTCATTACCAAAACAGCAATTAAATTACAGCATTTATTCTCTACCACATGCTAATTAAGATACTAGCGATTTTCATCTCACTCTCATTACAGAACAGAGAGCTTAATACAAACATGGATTACATGTACGAACTGCCACAACGGGAGACTCTGAAGTACTTTCACCAAGGTTGCACTATTTGATGAAACGTACTTACACCAACATCATTATTCTACCTTGATTGTCGGATTGGCGGGCTGATGAAATTTGCCGTACTGCCGCTATATAAGAATAAGAGCAGGTCATTTAGTACGTGAAACAACACTAAAATGTACTGGCAAGATGGTAAATGCAAGGATGTGGATAGAGTATATACATGGATGAAGGCAGGATTGGAGAACTGAATTGAATCAATGCATGATTTGCTCCTCCTGTTCCTGTTCTTCTGTGGATAATTTAACATTTCTCTGGATTCACAAAAGTTGTTTAGAGTTATTTATTATTAAAGGGAGATTTTTAGACAAGTAGATTTTTTAGATATATCAAGGAATAAAATTGCTTCAGTCACTGTGTCTACCATGGTCCACGATGCACGTAGTCGTATTTAAAATAAGGAAAAAGTAGATACAAACAAGCATATGATGTATATGCAAAAAAGAAGGAAAAGGAATTGTAGAAACATAGAAATTAAGAAAAATATTAGATAGAAATAACCAGTATCCACAAATGTGAGTATGTGTGTGCGTACCACTTGCTCGCTGGAAGATAAGATTATTTCATCTTCGTTTTTTCTTGTTACTTTAAGCGTGGGACGGTTAGGATGGACATCAGTAACGCGCCTCAGTGCAGCCTCAGCTTCCTCCACCTCTGAGGCCAAGGCATCCCAACAGTTGATCTCAACTGTGACTTTGAGAAGAGAAGGGAGGATTTCGATCCCAAGATTATCACAGGCACAGTTGCCATCCTTCAAGGCCCGAAATGAGACTTTAAACTCTAGCACTTCAAGGTTTGGCATAAACGTAAATGATCTGCTGCAGTTGTCTTGTTTAGAAGCAACAAAGGGCATAGCATCAATTCCATTCCACACATGAAAATAAATGCTGTTCTCCTTGTTGTTAGGCAGAAATTGGACCATTGAATAAGGCATCGAACAGAACCTCAACTTTTTGAAGTACCCATCGCTGGCAATATCACAACCTGTTACCGTGGAACGTGTCACCAGCCGGAGGTAATTGAGTTCAGGCAAGCTACCGAGGACTTTCAGATCCCGCTCATCGATGGCATCGACAATCAAGTACAAATAGGATAGATATGGGAGAAGCGAGGGATTTATACATGATGGCAATCTGGAGAAGGTGATGGATGATACATCCAAATGCCTGATGTGTCGTGGAAGGACAAAGCCTGCTTCCCATGCAGCATTTTTGCTGCTCCACATCAAATGGCTGAGAATTTTTAATGTAAACATGGATCCATTCGTAGGTGGAAGCATGTTATGTATTTCTAGGTGCTGAATTTTGATTAGATTTCGTAGAGACTCCAGCAAATCTCTGTGCATGCCCTCATTCCACACAGAAATGCTTGCTCGGAGCACCCTCAATTTCTTAAGTTTGCCCAGCTCCTTCACAAACCGCTTGGCGAACTTGTCTCCGGCACCAACTTCGTAATGGATCCATAGCTCCTCTAGGGATATGAGCTTCCCAATTACCCCATCTGGCACTATCGTCGTCTCATCAGCACACAGGCACACCAACTGTGCAAGCAAGCCAATAGCACGCGGCAGTTTCTTTATGCCGGTACCATTTAACAACAATGTCTGTAGAAACTTGAGTGCTCCTATTTCTTTTGGGAGCTCAAGGATATGTGTTCCACTTAGCCCGAGGTACCTCAAATGAATTAAGTTCCCCAGATGCTTAAGATGGTTACTTCTAAAGCCAGTGCATTTCTCAATGGCTAGCACATGCAGCACTCGAAAGCTCGAAATTGGGGCCATGTTATTAATATAACAACGAGTGCCTATGAATGACCTCACTTGTGTCACATCCATAGTAACCTTATTGTACAAGCTTGCTTTGGGTATTAGAGCTACCCTGCGTGCTCTGCTGCTTTGTGGCAATGCTTCTTTGCCAGCATCTAAAATAGTGAGGAAGCCATCATCCAAAATAGTGAGGAAATTTTCATCACGAGATATGGAACGGATGAGATCAAGCACCATATCATGAACACGGCATCCCGTTTCAATGGTTTCACCATCAATCTCATACTTTGCAGCCTGAATCATACTTCTATTTATGAGCTCGTTGAAGTACCCCTCTCCAACCTCAAATAATCCCATTCCTTGTTCCTCATATACAAAACCTTCAGCAATCCACTTCCATATCAAGCTATATTTCTCAATAAAATAATCTTCTGGAAATGCACCTAAATATAGCATGCAACTCCTTAGATGAGAAGGCATGTCAAAGTAGCTAAAAGATAAAATCCTCATAGTACTCTCTATATGCCGGTTATCTTCATGGCCAAAACCAATAGAACCAGACATCTCATACCATTTCTCTTCTGGTTTACCAACCAACAAACTAGCCATTGTGACAATAGCTAATGGTACACCTCCACACTTCTTCAAAATTATATTAGATACCTCATCGCGTTGGTTACCCGGACATTTGCCTTCACCGCCAAATAACCTTGTATAGAATAACTTTTTTGAGTTAGCATCGGATAATGGTTCTTGCTTGTACACCTCACCAATTTCTATGGCAACTTCAAATTTTCGAGTAGTTGCAATTGATCTGCTTCCACAATTACTCTCATCTAAAGCCAGATTGATTATTTCCCAAGATTGTGTCTCCCATATGTCATCAATAACAATCAAGAACCTATCACAGTGCAAAATGCATTATTAGTATAACTGTTTCAAGGAATGTAGCAGCATCAATAGCAATTCATGGTCACTACCGAACATCGAGACATGGTCATACTAGGAAAAATAAGATTTTTATCATAATAGATTAGAATCTTTGAGGATCTCCTGCAGTTAATGTGCAATAATTCTAATGTCAGTGATCATCTCTTAATGCCACAAGGAAAAAAGTATTTTCCCATATATATCCAAGATTATTTGTGAAGTAATTATGTTTAGCGGTAGACATCAGGTTAACTATGGTGTAACCAATGCTATTGTTTTTCTTTTGTTGTATACTCCCACCCATGCAAGTAAAAATTGCCTGCCCCAGCTCCGGTTCTCTTTCAGTTTTTATGCCCTAATTTTTAATATATCGGAAAAGAAAACTGACCATTCAGATCTCAAGTGATATTGGGTTAACGACTTTCTTATCCCTAGAACTGCACATAGATTTAGCTAGTTAATATTCAAAGTATATATTAATTATGTTCGTGACCACGTTGATATGTATGTGATTCACGTCCTAGTTGTTTACTCCCTCCGTTCCAAATTATAAGTCACTCAAGATTCTTGGAGAGTCAAATTATTTTAAGTTTGACCAAAATTATAGAGAGGACCACAAAGATTTATTGTATGGAACAAATTTACTGTGAAAATATATGTTACCAAGAATCTAATGATACTTATTTGGTATGATAAATGTTTGTAATTTATTATAAAAACTTGGTCAAACTTGAGATAGTTTGGCTTTCCAAAAAAGTTGGAATGACTTGCAATTTGGAACACATGGAGTATTAACTACCACAGCTAAATAGAACAGTCATCAGCCGAAAGTGTTGAGTGGCTTGTGATGTGTACCATACCTCTTGTTTTTTAGGAATTCTCGTATTTCGTCTATGAGCTGCCTTTCGTCCATGGACCTTGTATCGAAAATTGTTGTGTAATATTTTCTGTCAAGACCAATAAGAATGTCCCCGAAAACTTTCCTTAAATCAGGATTTCGGCCAACCGGAACAAAAGCCCCACATGCAAAGTCGTCCCTAAGGTCGTCGTACACTGCTTTGGCAAGGGTAGTCTTGCCCAACCCACCGGATCCGACGATACATACTTTCTTCATCCTCTTATTACTGGGCTCAGCGGCCTCATCGAGCAGCATCTTTATGAGGTCACACATAGGCTCTCGAATACCAACGAGCTGTGCCCGCTTTGTGTAGAGAGCAGAGAGGCGAGGATCGATGGTCGCCCATGTGTTGGCAGGTTTAGGCACAATATCATCGATCATGTACCTGGCACGCCTGTTAGCCACCTCCTGTACCTGTTCCCAGATGTCGTTGATGGCGTTGCTGATCTCACGGCGAGCCTTGCCCTTCTTGATCAGCTTGGTCATCTTCTTGATGGCCGCGATGAAGATGCCTGCGGTGGTGTGCGCAGCACGGCCACCCTCGACGCGCACCAGGAAGGCGTCGATGATGTCCTCCATGTCGTAGGAAAGCTCCTTGACCTGACTGGCCCAGAGCTTGACCAGCTCGTCGAGTTGATCCGGCGGGACATCGGCCACCTTGCGGAGGGCAGCGTGCATGTACTTGAGCTCCTGTGAGAGGTAATCGACTTGCCTTCTCACTCGCTTCTGTAGACCGTACTCCTGCTTGAGCAGCAACCCGAGCTTGGGGATAAGGCTACCCAACGCCCCCGACACCGCCTCCATTGCTCACAGGAGGAAGATAGCTAGTCCTATTGCTGGTCTGCAGGGCGTCCTCCTCTATCTATCTCTGTCCTCGTATTTAAATCCATGGAGCTGGCCGGATGACATTCTCGTTCAGTTTCAGCCACACCAATCGGAAGGAGTAGGGGCCGCCCATGGCCCATAGATAAGTCATGGAACTGAGCAGAAAATTAACTATTGAGTCACTGCAGATTGTACGCCATCAATCTTTGTTTACGATCGAAGAGCCCTACCTCAGATGAGTGCGTTCGTTCTTCCAACTTTTATTTGCTCTTTGGTGCTAGAATTACTGAGTCAACTCCAGATTTATCTCGTTGCTTCCACTAATTTGCAATGGGCGGCACCAATACAGGCTCTTTGAAAGGTCACCATGCCAGCATTAACACTTTCACTCTCAGTGATCAGGATGGGGTCGAAATCGTTGACGAATTTCCTGGTACTTGCATCCATAGACTAAATAGCCTTGGAGAAGCCTTCAATTACTTTCTTCAACAAAAGTCTTCCAACAATTGTGATAACAAAATTGTCAGAGATGTCGACCTATGGTACCTTCTATATGTATCCAACACGGTGACACGTCAGCACACGAAAAGGGTGCACAGAACTGGGCTAGGCTGCTGTGTATTCTAACAGACCCAGTTCTATTAAAATTGTTCTTATGTGCTGCATATGTGACAAAACAATTAGGTCACTAGTCCATCAACCGTGCTCCCGCACAGATTAATATTTTTAAAAGCTATTGTGTTTAAAAATTATTCAGAAATAAAACTCCTACCTAATAATCAAAATTGTTTACATACTACTCTTTCATTTTTTTCAATACTTTAACATAATACAAATATAGATGTTTACTTATATTTTTCTATTTGTAATTGATTTTTAATTAGTAATTACTTTATACACTTTTTCATCCACATTCACACTTTTTCATTTTCTATCGCACCTCCTTATATTATATTTAGCACAAAAAACGATATTTTTCATCACTTCTCACATACACATGTATAAATGGTCTACATGGTGACACTCATCACGCGTATATACCTTAACTTATTATTTTTATGTTAACAATGATAATTAGGTAATTTAAAATCATATATTGGTTTACATTTGGACTTTTCGATAGGATGTACATGAATATAATTAGAGTAAGATTTAGGTGTCTAGTTTAGGTTATCTTTAATAACGACATACGTGGGTAACTTAGATACAATTTTTTAATGCCATTTTAAATTATCCTTCATAATGATATGCATGAGTAAATTACATAAATATTATTAGATTCTTTTAAATTATTTTTATAATGGCATAGCTCGATAATTTAGATATAGTTTTAGGGTTTATTTTAGAATATTTTATAATAATAGTGGTGGGTAACTTTTTAAAAAATATAATAGACCAATGAGTATGGCTATTAGAGTTTACATGATTGATATTTCTGATTTTTGTTAGAATTCCTAGTATTTGTCTTTTTTCTAGCGTGTACCATGAAAACTATTGCGGAGTCTTCAATTAAAAAATTAAGGCTACATTGCCACCGAACTATTAGCTATATAGATATATACTTATTGTTTTTATCTGATTGTGATAGATTTTAGTTACTAATTACTCTATAATATTTTCATACACATTTATAATCTTTAAATTTTCACTTTGCATCACATGTATGCGCTTGAATTCATTTAATAAATCATAAGTTTGAACTATAATTTTAACAGAGAAATATATATTCTCATCACTTCCCCTATACTTTTATAAATGACAACGCCCATCATGCGTATATACCTTAATCTCTATATCATATACCAATCTTGTATGAAATACACGATTTAGAATCTTATATTGGTGTATATTTTTAACTAAGGTTGTTTGGATTCAAATGTAGGATTAACTCATGTTATTTTTAATAATGACATATGGAGGTAATATAGATGTAAAGTTAAGTGGTTACTTTAAGTTATTTTAAGTATCTGTAGCAGGTAATTTAGTTGCAAATTTAGGATGTTACTTTAAATATTGATTATAATGGCATAGTGGGTAATTTTGATGAAGATTAGGGGTTACTTTGGTTTAATTTATATAATAGCAGTGTTGGGTAATTCAAATATAGATTTAGGAGGTTACTTTAAGTTATTTTCATAATGGCATAGATGAGTAATTTTTTAGAAAACATAATAGATCTAGTGGCTATGATTATTTGAGTGTTCCAATTGATGGCTAGATGTTTTGCTTTTTTTGAGAATTTCTAGGATTTCTTTCCTTTTCTAGAGATCTAGAATTCTAGGTGGCTTCATCTGGAGGCTTTAAAAGGAGCCTCCAATTAGTAATAGTAAGACGTCGCCTACAACAATTTTCAGCGGGGCCGGGGAACATCTTTTCTCCAGTACTCGGACATTTTTTTTAATCTTGCTGCTATAACATTTTTTTATTATAGTCACATGTGCTGTATTTAACTTTCTGACTTAAACTTAGGCACGTAAAGCCTCTATTGGTAAAACATTCTTTAAAAAATAGTCACATCGCTCCACAAATCATCGCTGATTAGGCAATGCGGAACTCTTACCATTTCACGTAAATAATCAAGGATAATTATCTAACACAATTCTATTTATACATGCTCACAGGCTAATAATTTTGGGAGGCATGAATATTAAGAGTTCATGGGAAATTTAGTTCCATAGCAGATTACACAAAATAATTTGCATTAGCTCCCTCTTATTTGTTATACATCTTCTTTTCACTTTGCAGGGCACTTCTATATTTGTTTAATTTAACATTCAATCTGAGCTACATGATTAACATAGAGATTGGTAGGCATTCTCATTGTTTCCCCCATACATTTATACATGTATGACACACGTCATGCATATGCACTTTAATAAGTTAGTGTTTTCTATATTAACAATGCTGAAAATAGGTACTTTGGGATTTTTTTTTACAATGGCATATATATAGTGCCATATGTGGGTAATTTAGATCCAAGTGCTTAGAGTTTGAGCTACATGTTTAACATGGAAATAATTTTTTATCATCTCTTACATCATCATTTATATATAATCTATAAGGTGTCAGTTTTTTATGGCGTCTAGCCTACTATGGGGGGTCCCCAAGGTAGTGATTTGTGCTGTGGGGGATCGCCAGACCTAAAGCATGAAGGTAAATGCGGGACACAAGACACGATTTAGACAGGTTCGGGCCGCCAAGGCAGCGTACCCTACGTCCTGTTTGGAGTATCGTATATTGCGCCCTGCGCTGAGGTGTTTTCGATGCCCATCTAGGTACCTCGGCCCTCCTTTATATAGTCCAAGGGGCGGGTTTCTAGTCGGCTACAAGGTAGGAGTCCTAGTAGGATTACATAGTATGAGTCCTAGTAGGATTATAGGGGAATTCTAATAGGAGTCTGCCTTCTTCCTTCCTTGCAGATACTGGGGATTCTATCCCCGACAAGCCCCCGAGCGCTTCATAGCCATATGCAGCAGTCTTTGAGTACTTTTCAGATCATCGCCGAGTAGTTTTAGTGCTTCTTGAGTACTTGTCTGGCTGAATCTTCAAAGTGAATCAAAGCTACCATGAGGGTATGGTGTGCTCAAAGTCTTGATATATGGAGAGCGGCGAACATCCCACTCCATATGGAGTAGCCCCCGAGCCTTAGGTTGAATCAAAGAATCGGGTTGAGCGTTAAATCTTGAATCTGCTTCTTTCGACTTCAAAAATGCGATTGATGGGTATAGCTTATCATCCCTCGAGCCTTGGAATGATTGAATAATCAATCCAAGGGTCTTTGTCTTCACGGAAGTCATCATCCGAGTAGTTCTGGAGCGTCCAGCCCCCGAGCGTCTTCATGTCTTCACGTTCGTCAAGTTGTTTCTCAACAAATTTAGCAACAGCCAAGTTGTTTCCTCACCATATTGTGCCTTTGTTGGCAAACCTTCAGTAGTGAACATGATGTGCTCTTTGCCGACTACTTTTGTAATCAGCCCCTTAGCTTATGCGCCAGGTAAACTGCTGGAGCCACGTCGAGTAGTAATTGCGTGCTTAGCCCCCGAGCTTGAGAGCTTTAGCAGATCCGTTGGAGGCACCTTGAGCGTTCTAGAGAGTCGTCGCCAAAGCTTGTCCTGAAAGAAAAGATGCATACATTATGTAGCATTTTTGTAGAGTATAATGAAAGTACTGAAATTCATTGGATAATGAATATAAGCGTAAAAGCTGCGTCATGCTCTTGTTTCGGTCGTATTTCTCCCGAGTAGTTAGCCTATTATGTTTAAGCACCTGGTCCCTAAGAGATAGACAAAATAAGTAGTCGGCATTGCGACGAAGGAGAGCACGGATTGTGCGCAAAGGATTTGTGCCTCCTTAGGGTGTAGTCACTGTGGTGCCTCCTGTACTCAGTACACAAAAGTTCGTGGCAAAGCCTCCTGATTTGGTGTACCAAGCATGTGGCGGCGCCCTACGAACTTAATCTACCAAGCACGTGGGTAGCGCCCTACACACTTGATCTACCAAGTCCGTGGGCTGTTCGTCAGCAGACCCCAGAAGTAGTCGATCACGATGTAGCCCCTGAGGGTAAGTCCCGTCAAAGAGCATACCAAAGTAGTCGGCACATGGCCAAACATGTTAGAAAAATAATATTGAAAGAAATAAGCGACTTAGCTTGATTCGTGTCCGAGAAGGAGAATCAGCGCGCTAGTGCCATGTTCGAGGATAAGCCCTCGGGCGTCGTCTTGGTTGACATGATCGAGTAGTTGGTAATTGATGAAGTCAAACTAGTCGGAACTTGTCCCTGACTGGGTCTTAAATCAAACCGAGTTGTTTTGGGTCGAATCCGAGTAGTTCATCGTCAGATCCGAGTAGTTTGAAGTGGAGCCGAGTAGTTGATGTCAGCAGCGATGGTTGTTGATGAAGCCGACTAGTCGGAGTCAATTCCGACTAGTTGTTGGTGGAGTAGCGTCCGCTCCCGACTAGTTGCTTAGTCGAGATGTCGACTGGTAATTGAAGTAGTCAGCGACGAGTAGTCGAAGTAGTCGGCGCCGCCTTGAACTCGACTAGAAAAATCCACCCGCAAATCATCGAATAGGAATCCACTGCGGATTGGGGACTAACGCCCACCGAGACAACGTGCTGTTGCCTCACGATGGCTAGATCGAAGTTGATGATGAGGTCCTCCAAGCTCGCCCGATGATCTCGACAATCGCCCCTACCTGGCGCGTCAGCTGTCGGTTTTTTATGGCGTCTAGCCTACTATTAGGGGTCCCCAAGGTAGTGATTTGTGCGGTGGGGGATCGCCAGACCTGAAGCATGAAGGTAAACGCGGGACACAAGACACGATTTTGACAGGTTTGGGCCGCCAAGGCAGCGTACCCTACGTCATGTTTGGAGTATTGTATATTGCGCCCTGCGCTGAGGTGTTTTCGATGCCATCTAGGTACCCCGGCCCTCCTTTATATAGTCCAGGGGGTGGGTTTCTAGTCGGCTACAAGGTGGGAGTCCTAGTAGGATTACAGGAGAATTCTAATAGGAGTCCGCCTTCTTCCTTCCTTGCAGATACTGGGGATTCTATCCCCGACATAAGGTGAGACACATCATATAAATAACCACTTAGTTTAGTATTGTCGGCATTTTAGACCGGCAGCTATTTGGTTCACCGGTATCCCGCGTCGAGCAAAAAGTAATCACAGTAGGTGAAAAGATACAATATATTTTATACTGGTTCAGACCCTCAAAATCAAGTAAAAACCCTACATCCAGTTGTGGCTTGTATTATCTCAACAAGTACGTAGTAAAATATGGTGGATGGCTAAAGACAGGATGTTTAAAGCAGAGGGGATGTCTGGCTATTTATCTCTGGTGTTTTATGTCTGATGCTATCCTAGTCAGACTGTAACATTAATCTTCGGGATGTCTTTCTTCGAATAGTCATTGTGCCCTCCAAGGCTTCCTCGAGCCAGAATCGGTGTTTGGCAATCCTCGTAGTCAAGCTACTCGGGTATTATGGCATCGACATTAGCCCCGAGTTTATCTACCAAAAGGGCTTGTTTATTTGGTCATCTGTCTTTTACACTTCCTTGGAGTGTAGAATTCATGGAATTCACTAATGCTTAGACTAGTCGAGAAGGCATGACTCTAAGCAACAAGCTTTGGGTGATAAGCTCAAAAACATTAAATAAGGAGAAAAATATATGAGCGGTTCTCGAACTTGTCTCGATGTGTCATTTAGGTACATGAACTCTCAAAATGCATTCTTAGGTCCTCAAACTTGTCCCGAAATGTCATCTGGGTCCCTAAACAACTAGAGTAGAAATTTCCAACTAGAGCGCAATAGACAAAACTCACAAGAAATGCATGATTTCTCTATTTCCTAAAAAAATCCCACCTTATTACAACCCTTGATCTCCAATTATAGGGCAGTAAGAAAGGGCATAACTATGCATATTACAATAAAATATTCCATAACAACTTTATTCCTAAAATATTCGGGGACAATGGAAACAGTATCCGGCTACAACCCTCCGTTGAGGAGGAATCAACCCACACATTATTACACGAGTGGCCAAACGCTACACACAAAAACACGTAATCATGGTGGCATTTTTTATGGTGCAGTATTTGGTTGAGCTACTCATAATTCTGCAGGTTGAAAAAAACATGCAGTACTGATTAGCTACATTTAAAATTCTATACTCATGGAAATCAAGCTAAATTATTCTAACAGAAATATCCTTATCTAAAAGTAAAAGAAGACAATTGACTTGTGGAAAACAATGCGAACAGGAAGTTCACAAGTTGTGGTGTACAAGGAAAACCTGGATGCTGGATTTTGGATAAACTAGAGAGATGTCTCGCGCATTTGCGCGGCTAGTATATAAAATTCAAGTATGTATATATCTTTTTTTGCATCTTTATTGTTTTTTCTAAACTTATTTTTTTCTTACTGGTGTCCTCTTTTTACACATTATGCCAAATTATTGACAAAATAATTCAGGTATTGTCATAGTATTTTCTTTGTTAAGACTACTATTATCTTTGTTGCTCAATCTCTTATAGGTATACTCTATATGTACATCTTTTTTTATCTTGACTAAGTAACTTTGATTGGAGTTATTTTTAGTTAATGGTGGAAGTTGACAGTTTTATCAGCTAAAAGGAATTTCATATTTATGTTTGTATAGTGACAATGACTGGATAATTAATGACTGGACTAATTTCATAGTAAAGGAAAAGGGTATACATTTTTTATATAAATCATAATTATTTTGGTTAATTCTTCCCTTACATAAGCAAATATTTTATTTTATTTTATATTTAAAATTGTATTGATGTATTTTAGGTTAATTTTTATGTAATGTCATTGGTGGATGATTTTTAAAAAGATAAAGATATAGGTTGTTATAGGCTAATTTTTATGTAATGATAATTGTGGATAATTTTTAAATAGTTACATGAGTATTTTAGGCTAATTTTTACATAACAGCAATTGCAATTTTATTTTTCTTTTTTTCCTCCGATTACCATAGGAATTTCTATGTCTGAGGAGTGAACGTAACTTTTCTAATGATATTGTTGGATGATTTTTAAAAATATATATGGAAGTTTTAGGCTATTNCACACACAACCACCACCAACACCCCCAGCCCATCCTTACATGCGCACATCGCACAGATATTGTTTCCATCGCAGACAAATGCGAATTTCATTACCAAAACAGCAATTAAATTACAGCATTTATTCTCTACCACATGCTAATTAAGATACTAGCGATTTTCATCTCACTCTCATTACAGAACAGAGAGCTTAATACAAACATGGATTACATGTACGAACTGCCACAACGGGAGACTCTGAAGTACTTTCACCAAGGTTGCACTATTTGATGAAACGTACTTACACCAACATCATTATTCTACCTTGATTGTCGGATTGGCGGGCTGATGAAATTTGCCGTACTGCCGCTATATAAGAATAAGAGCAGGTCATTTAGTACGTGAAACAACACTAAAATGTACTGGCAAGATGGTAAATGCAAGGATGTGGATAGAGTATATACATGGATGAAGGCAGGATTGGAGAACTGAATTGAATCAATGCATGATTTGCTCCTCCTGTTCCTGTTCTTCTGTGGATAATTTAACATTTCTCTGGATTCACAAAAGTTGTTTAGAGTTATTTATTATTAAAGGGAGATTTTTAGACAAGTAGATTTTTTAGATATATCAAGGAATAAAATTGCTTCAGTCACTGTGTCTACCATGGTCCACGATGCACGTAGTCGTATTTAAAATAAGGAAAAAGTAGATACAAACAAGCATATGATGTATATGCAAAAAAGAAGGAAAAGGAATTGTAGAAACATAGAAATTAAGAAAAATATTAGACATAAATAACCAGAATCCACAAATGTGAGTATGTGTGTGCGTACCACTTGCTTGCTGGAAGATAAGATTATTTCATCTTCGTTTTTTCTTGTTACTTTAAGCGTGGGACGGTTAGGATGGATATCAGAAACGCGCAGACCTCGATCGAGAGCCCAGACCTCTAACACTAATCTTTTACCCTGGTGGAATTTTTTATTTTTTACACAATAGCAACAGTATCCAGCTACAACCCCTCATTGAGGAGGAATCAGTCCACACATTATTTATTACACGTAATGGCCAAACGCTACACGCAACTAATCCTGAATATACATTAAAGTAGCAACAAAACACGCAATCAAGGTGGCATTTTTTATGGTATAGTACTTGGTTGAGCTACTCATAATTCTGCAGGTTAAAAAAACATGTACTGATAAGCTACATTTAAAATTTATACTAATGGAAATCAATTTAAATTATTCTAACACAAATATTCGTATCTAAAAGTAAATGAAGACAATTGATGACCTGCTGAAGACAATGCAAACAGGAAGTACACAAGTTGTAGTGTTCACGGAAAACCTGAATGCTGGATTTTAGATAAATGCAGTTTGGTCGTGAACTTACTATATCGTTAATGTGTGCTAGCTTGGCCTTGTTCTCTTCTGACTCGCACCATTGCTTTCGTTCCTGGTTCTCATCAACAACTAGCTAGCTGCTGGAGGTTGGTAAGCTTCTGTATACATGGAGGCAATGACTTGAAGCTCTTGCAGCACCGGACGATGATGAGTCTTTTGAGATTCGCTCAGCCATTCTGGCTGGGCATCCTAAACCCGTAGAGTTGGATATGCAGATGGTTTTTGTTTATTCATAATTATAAATCTGCAGAGTTGAAACAAGTGTGTACTGATTAGCTAGGATTATAATACTCTCTTGGGAATTAAGACATTAATTAATCTATCTAGTGTGAGTTTCATGTACAATGTCACCCCTGCGTGATTTCACGCTGTTTATTATTTCCCAGCAATAAAAAGAAAATCTTGTACGAAGTGAATGGAGATAATTAACTTGAATGCTGGATTTAGGTAAATACCGTTTGGTCGCTAATTGTTATATGGTTAATGTGTGCGAGCTTCGCCTTGTTCTCTTCTGACTGGCACCACTGCTGCAGTTCGTGGTTCTTTTCAATAACTAGCTTCTGGAGGTTGGTGAGCTGCTGTATACGTGGAGGCAAAGACTTGATGCCCGTACAGCGGCTGATAACGAGTCTTTTCAGAGAGGAGATGTCGCTCAGCCATTCTGGCAGTGCTGATATTCTATCACACCAAACCAACTCCAGCGACTGAAGAGAGAACAGTTGTTGTATGCCCTCCGGCAAGCTCATCAGATTTGAACATCCGGAAAATTGCAACTCCTGGAGGGAAGGGAAGTGATGAAACAGCCTAAAACTGTGGCACTCGCTATGTATGTACAGGCTGGTGGTGGTTGGAGTAGTAGAGATGTTGCGACGGCTGCTGGTTTGTGCCTCCTCTAGCGAAGTTATAACTTGGTCGCTGCCAATTATTACCCACTTGCGACATTTTGGTGGGCATGGGTTCAACCTCAACCTTTGACAATAGCGTACATCGAGGTCATCTAGCATAGGGAACATGAACTCCTCCACGCCATCCTCACCAGGGTAAGTTGTATTCCACTCCAATCCTGGCATATAATATATTCTGATGTTTGCCAATCGGGGAAACGCTCCTTTGCCACCGCAGATACCCCTGTCAATCTTTTTAATGTTGGGTAAGTCCCGGAGATACAGGCTTTCTAGGTACGGTAACTGTCCAAGTGGTGGTAGATTGCTACATGAAGGCAGATTCTCCAATGCAATGGAAGTAAGATTCGGAAGATGATGAGAAATGTCCATGAGCCAGCTAGGAAAACTCGGACTGCTATACCATTGTAGAGACAAGTACTTCAGACTCGGTGGTGGCACTAGTTGTCCCAACAAATCCTTGTCCTCCACATGTCGATCGGCTTTCTGGGTCCAAGCCATTTTCAAGCTCAAAAGATTTTGTTTTGTCAACAGCTTAAGTCTCTGTGCTTCTTCCAGAAATCTTACATTTTCAAGGCAAACTATATGTAACTCATATGGGTTTTGATCCTCGAGCAGATGCAGATTGCTGTGAGCACTGACGCCATCACCAGCACGAACCTTAAAGAGTGGTAATGTTAATGAATAACCCAACAGATAATTGGCCTGATCTATCAATTCGTCTGAGCACCCTTTCACCAGTATAGACTTCAACCCAGTCGCTTCACCTATACTCTCTGGGAGGCACTTGAGCCCCGGATTATTATACTCAAGATCCAATGTACGCAGCCTTTTGAGGTTACCAATACTTTCTGGTAGATACATGGGTCTGCCATAATTCCTCGATAGGTCCAGATGCTCCAGGTTGGTAAGGGTACCAATGAAATCAAGATAACGGTCATTGTTTTTTACATCGAAGAGTTCACCAAGGCTCTGTCTTAAACTCAAAACCTTGAGATTGGTGAGGCTTCTCATAGCCATAGGTAGATGATCCCTCTCCGCAATTTCTAAGCTCGTCATATATATTGATATATCCAGATATTGTAATGAGGTGAGGCCATGCAGAGCTCCCGCTAACCCTTTCTCAATAAAGGAACGTCGTAGATCCAGATGCAATAAGTTATGTGGGCTCTTGAATGAGTCTGGAAGTTCCCTGACGCCACACCATTTCATGTTTAAATACTTAAGATTAACCAGGCTGCCTATAGCTTCAGGAAGCTGTGTAATAGAACGACAAGATTCTAAGTTCAAATGTTCGAGCTGTGTCAGGTCACACAAAGATCCAGGTATTACATTGATAACGGAGCATTTGGATAAGTCAAGATGTTGCAAATTCGTGAGATTACCAAGTGACTCTGGCAGTTCTTTTATCCCAGAACAATCTGACATGTCAAGATGCATTATACATTTTAAATCACCAAATGATTCCGGCAGTTTTGATATGGCAGAACAACCTGACAAATCAAGATATTTCAGACACCCGAGTTTGCCTATTGATTCTGGTAGTGCAGAGATGTGCGAAGAACCATTCAGGTTTAGGTACTGCAGTTTTGATAGATCAGTGATGTAGTCTGGAAGACCATCATTTTGCATTCTTGGAGCAAAAAGATACTTCAGCTGCTTCAGTTGCCCAAGAGAGGCTGGCAACAGTATACTGGAGCATCCACTTAATCCAAGATACGCAACTGCTTTGCAAAAGAAAATGCCCCACAAGCGAGATCCAGCTTGCCACTATCAGAAAAATGAAGTGCTCTCACCTTCGAGGGCAACATATTTGAGAACTTCATTGACGGTTCATATTTAGTAACCAATGCATAGTGACAATATTTCTGGCCATGTGTATTTCTCTTCGATGCAAGTGCAACAGAAGAAACGATTAGCTCATCATCCATAATTAATCTTGCCAGGTCATGCACCAGGTCGTGCATGGTGTATTGCGCCATATGCTTTTGAGAGGTCTGAAAAAATAAGTTCAGCATACTCCATTAAATATGTCAAATAATTTCCAGGTTTTGATAAAATTAAATCCTGTGATTTCCCCCCAGTTTTGTATTAAATAATAATTGATAAAAAATTGTTTTTACTTGAAATGTGGCAATACTTTGACAAATTTTGACAACATGCATCTGTATTCGAGGAAAAATAATATCTAAAATCAATAATGTCCGTATCATACTACATGTCCATGTCATAGGCTCATTCATTATTCCTCCCCATTCCCTGATCTTCTCTTCCTCACGAGAGAGCAAACAGCAGCATCAATTCTACCTCCCTGGCAAGTAGAAAATCAAAGGCTGTAGCAGGTCCACCACAAGTGACAAGCGGTCCGTGCTAGATGGGGGACAAGAAGTGTTGGGTTCGGAGAGACGCAATGGAGGGGAATGGGATATCAGGGTGTGAATATGATTAGGAGAGGTAGTTTTGTCTTTTTCTATTGTCCTCGATGTCTTTTTTCCTATTTTTATTCTGCTTATTAATTCGTCTCTCACTAACAGAGTTGAAACAAGGGCAAACGGTGCCTTGGTTTTAAGAAAGATGGGATAAAATCACAAAACTAGGAAAATAAAGGGCAAAAATACAATGGGAATTTATAGGGGCAAGAGCACCAACCTCCCTTACATATAATGAGGACGGAATGGAGGAACTAAGTAATTCATTGTCTGTTAAGAAAAAACATCGATATAAATATACAAGAATAAAAATCGCCTCATCTTTATTTTGATTGAATTTAGGCTAAATACTTTTCCATGAAAAAATATTATCTAATGCCACAAATTTACTGGGAATTTTGTGAATCCATCCTCACGAGACTAGTCAAATGTCAACAATTGAGTTGGGGAAACTGTTAGATTTATTTGTGCTAGACCCATTTATTTCAAATTAAATCTGAAATATTTAAGGCCCACCTTCAATGGTAGGGAGTTAAGAGTGGTTACTTCCACATTTTTAGTTGAGACTTAAAGAATTCTAACTAACTTATTAGGTGGACTTCATGTAAAACAACTTATTAGGTGGCATGCCACATGCACTGATTCGGTCACCAAGGCCATGGTGTTGTATGCGTACGAGTTGTGGTGTGGTGTTTATTTTGTTGCTATTGATAATTAATTATGACAATTACTGGTAATTGAGTCCTTAGTGTTTATTTTATTTATCATGAGAATTACTTATGATTGTTAGTGGTAATTCAATTCTATCTATGACTAGTAACCAACGTAATCAATTACAACATTAACTCACCAACAACCCACAATCGAGACATCCAGATTTAATAAACCTGCACACCTCCTACGCCTGAATAGGGGTGCCCCTCCTTGTCCTCATTTGTATCTTTGAGCACTTAGGGTTCCTCGGCTCCTCCATTATCCCTTTTGTTGTTATACACCCATATTCCAATCGCTACGTTCTGGCTCGCAAAGGGCTAGTGACAGCAGGCCTCCTGAAACTTGAATGCTTGGAGATCATACTTGGGATAGGCGGGCAGCCACATTTTTGGGAAGTGCTTTAAAGCACTAACTGCTCAATAATACTTAGGCTTTGCCAATTCTTCAACTACTTTCGGGTGACAATTCACTATACGACTACTTTACTCGTGGCCTTTTGTACAACTACTTCCTGCTACATCAAGATGGTTGTTCAAAAGACTGCATTGCACCAACACCAATTTGTTACTACAACAACTCTGTACAGCTACATCGACTAAGGTCAACCGATCAATATGATCGATCCAGTTGATAATTGCGCCCCTGGTTCCTCTGGCACTAGTCCAGCTCCAAACTACACCCTAACCTCTATGTGTCTAATTTTGTTCATGCTTAAAATGATGTTTAACATGAACACGTGCACATATACTGGATCACTCATTGTGGTCATGTTAATGTTTTACCTAATTAATTTTGGAATTAAAATATGCCATAAAATGCCTAGATTTCTAACATAAACGACTAAGTATGTGTCGGCATCAGCAGGGAAAGTAGTGTTCTGGCTTATATACATCAACATACCTTGGTCAACTTTGAAACTTGAAGGAAGGACATCCCCAGAAGTTGCCTGATGTGTTCCTTCCCTTTTGGATGGCTTGATATAAAACCAAGAGCAACCCATTGGTTAATCAAAACATCTTCAGCAATATTATGGCCCTTTGGGAATATGGCACAATAAGAAAAGCATATCCTCAGCTGTGGTGGCATCCTTTCATAACTTAACTTCAAGGACGGGAGCACACCACCATTATCTTCTGAAGATTCATTCCATATATCACTGTTGTTTATTTCTATCCATCCATCCAAATCTTTGGATTGTAGCATGTATCCAAGGGCTTGAGCTGCTAATGGCACACCTCCACATTTCTTTGCAATTTCCATTCCTATCTGCTCCAGTCTTCCCTGGTGGTTATTTTCATTTTCAAACTTGCTACATCTCCTAATTATTTCCCAGCATGTATCATCCTCCAAAGGCTGCAGCTTGTATGGTTTACTGGTAGAAACTCGCATTGCAATGTTTTCATATCGTGTGGTTACTATGACATGTATCATACTGTCCTTCTTGCCCACGTGAAGCATACTTCTCAGTTTCCCCAACTCTGTGTCCTTTCCCTCCCACAGGTCATCTAAAACAATAAGGGCCTTCTTGCCACGGAGTAGGTTATCAAGGCATTGATTTATCACCTGCAGTGTATCCCAATTCTGTTGACCTCCTTCTACTGGTAGCTGAGAAATTATAGAGCTTCCTATTTTGTTTAAATTAAAATCCCGGGACACATAAACCCATACATGGTAATCATAATTCTTGAATTTGGCATCATTGTAAACTAGTTGTGCCAAAGTACTCTTGCCCATACCTCCAAGGCCATGAATAGCAACAATCACTGTCTCATCATTGTTGGTACCTGAGGATAAAAGTTCTATGATTTCACACTTTTCTCCATCCCTCCCTAGTACTGGTTCTTCAGGCAAAAGTGATGATGTTTCACGAACATCATAATTCTGCTCAATAGAAGTCCTAGTGCAGTACTGTGTGAATTTGAAATCCTGAAATTCCTTGTTGATTTTCCCCAGTTCTTCTCTCATACTCTTCATCCGATTAGCCACCGCAATCTTCTTGCGTGCAATTGGTAGACATGCGAACACCCCTGGCACCTGCAAGAATTTCATTTATTTCTCTGTTGGAAGCTTAATTACACTAAGCAAAGGGGCATAAAAACATAAGCGTATATGGAAATAGAACTTACTGATCTCTTAACACAAACTAAAGTACTAGGAACTATAGCTAGATATTTCAAATTTATAGTTACAGTTGTAATTGGTTATATGCTACATCGGAGGGCAGTACAGCAGATACCCTGTTATATGCTGTCATGGCACTAGTTCGGATTGTACTGGCAATTCCTAACTGTAGTCGTCACTAATCATGTTGAACCACTGTATAGGTAGGGAGAGCTATTATCCAACAACCTCATATCTATGGAAAACCAGCCCAAGGAGAGGCCCTGAGTAGCTACTAAGGGGAAAACTAAACCTTGCCAAAACAAATATGTATATCTCTATGACAAAATCAATGATTGGAGTCTTTCGTAAAGAAATCAATTATTGAAGGAAAACCAAAAAATCTAGGCAATTGTAAGTTTGTGTAACATATCCCATGAACTTTAGGTGGATCCAAGTGAAACACACTTGCTAATTGCTATAGTCAAAATTTTATTTGTGTGCACTTACAGATCTGATCTATCAAACACGCTAGAGGATGGGTCATTACAAGACGTAGTTCTGATCAAGAATTGTAAAGATTTGGTTGAAAATAAGAGTGTCAAATTAATAATCAATTAATTCTCCCAACGGGTATGTGCTCTGTTCAAAGGAAACCAAGGTAGGATTCTAGCATGAATAACCACGCACCTTTGCAGTTAACCGGTCGCTAGTGTCTTGGTAGTCTTCGAGCATGTCCGAAATGTCTATGGCAGCGTGCTTCAGCCGCTTCAGCCACAGCTGCACCAGCTTCTCCTTGGCCGACCGCCTCTCAGCATCCTGGAGCGCAGCTGAGATGGACTCCAGGACAGAGTTCATGTTCTCTAGGTCATTCCCGAAGTTCCCCAGCAAATTGGCCTGCTCCTTAATAGCAGAGGCTACCTTATCTTTCGCAATATTGACCACGGCGGAAGTGAGCGATCCAGCTAAAACTTCTGCCATGGCTGTAGAGCTCTCTGAGGCGCACCCCACGCGGTGTATAGAATGGTGTGCGCAGAGGACTTGTATGCATCAGGAATTCACAGGACAGAGGAGTTCAGTTAACTTGGCTATATAAATCATAGAGACTTTGAATAGTTCAGGTCACCATGTATCACTTTCCATCGTATAGTTTTTGGTGACATGTTACCAACCGGCGGCTACCACTTTGTGGAACCCAACCACATGATGGGAGCTGGACGGGCATGTGGGACAGATTGATTCAGCACTGGACCATCAGCAATAATTGAGGAAAAGACATTTGGTAGCCACTTGCTTATTTTGAATTTGCAGAGACAAAAAACACATTGGAAAAACTGGTGATGGTGCGTAGAATGAAATGTGTACAGAGGACGTGTGAGAAATGCATTATTCTGCATGGTAGTAATTCCACTCCACCTGCCCAGATGGTGACCAACCACCTAATTTCCAGTGCATAGCGGCCCCTGAGCATGACAGCATTCACGGTCATGTCCTCGTGGCAAAGATTGGTGTGAAACAAGGTAGTCAAATCTCGCATCACAGGGTCGGTATGTTGGTATCATCTAACAGGTCGTTTGTCACGTGATTTTAAAATGACATAACAAACATCTTTTTTTACAACTCATACAATAAGTTGTCTTTTTGTTGTCACATGTCTATGGGAGCCGTTTTTCTTTATTTGCTGGATTTTACTATTGGGGTGGGTAAAAACTTTGGTCGGACACATCCTAAAACTTTAGGCCAAATTCATTTTTGGATCACTTTTTTGGGGGTTAATCTGACCTTCATATAAGCAGTTTGGTCATAGCAAGAAATTAAGAACTGTCTGTCGGCAACATATCATGGTGCAAGAGCAGTACCTACTCTTTAAACTAGTCACCCGCAATTCCCTGCTGATTAGCTGCCGGCCCGCAAGAAATTATTAACTAGGAGAACCACCAAACATGCATGGAGACCGATCGTTTATGCCTGCCTGGTGCCAGGCTCCTTATGAGTCACAGCCTATATACGCTGACTGCAGCGCTGTGCACACGTGTGTCTTTTCTGCTGGAACTGGCAAAGAAGCAGGCCTATTGACAACGTGGTTTAGTTAGTGGGGGCCAATTAAAACTCTTTGGATAGCAGTACTTACACCTCATTATTAGTTTAATCGGGGCCAGAACATTATGCATATGCAATAAGGCAGATATGGTGCGCATGCAAAATTAGCTTAGTGGCCACCAGCTCAGCGCAGGATAAAGGTCAGCCAACCATACGCCCATTTTATCTGTGTCCCAATGGCAAGATTGAAAAGTACAGATTAGCTGCCGGCCAGCCAGAAGCCCACTTGTTGTTTGTTCTTTCCTTTGGGTCCTGTGTCCTTGCTGCTGTATAGTATATATCTGCATATGTTCGTGGAACCAGCAGAGCCGATAAGGCCAAGCCAGTCATGCATTCATCACTGCATACGTACTTACACCTGCTACTCCTAATAGTTTATAGGCTGTGTATTCTGTGAATGGCCCAGCCTCATAAGAAATGTCAAGGAGTCACTAAACCTAACCTTGATAGTGCAATATCCCGAGGTAAAGTTTGCATATATTTTGGTGGAGGCCACGTAATTGCTGAGACGCTGATGGCATATGAAATGGAACAGAGGACGAGAAAGTCTTTGGACCGTGTTGGATCGGATGGAGACTAGTTTGGAGATAAAAGTGTGAAAGACCAACTCGGTCCTCTTTAGTCTTAACCAAAAACAGTTTGCTCATAGGCAGAAACAACCGCCTGTCCGCATCATATATGTCATGGAGCCAGACCTTGCTTGCTAGTACTTTTTATACTAAAGGTTATATATATTGTTCGAGTGAATTGAATTCGTCAGTGTTAGGTGTACACATGATGAAGGGGCACGCGAAAAGACGATGTATCCGAATGGTGTTGGCGTCCATTCAGATGAAACTAATGCTGACGCCGATCCGTATCTACTAGCCGGTGTAAGCTCGATAGATCTGTGTGTCCGAATTAAGCGAGGAGTATAATAAATAAACCAGTTGTATCTACTAGACGGTGTAAGCTCGATCGATCCTTGTACTGGATGTGGTAAAAGCAAAGGGAAACTCTGCAGAGCATAAGAAATAAAATCACACAGCTCAATATTGTTAGAGGTCTGAAAACAGCAGGAAACTGAAACTAGCAGACCAACAGCTGCCCCCAAACTTACATAGCTGCAACACGTACATGATACAGCCAGAGCAGAGCTCGACAGGAGCAAGATCAATACGCAAGGTCTGAAACAGCAGGAAACTGAGGCCTTGTTTAGATTGGGAGAATTCCATTGAATTCAATGATTGGAGATGCATTGGGAACTGAAAAAGTAGAGAGGGGACACGTAGTTCAATGCGTTGCCTTTTGGTTGAATTGGTGCAATTTTGCGAATCTAAACAAGGCCTGAAACTCTGTTCAAACCATGCCCATCCACACAGATGATTCCGAGAGCTCGTTGTTGCCTGGCGCCAGTAATCCAAGCGCAACTCTATCACCGTCGCATTTGCGTCAGTAACTTGGATACAAGAGGAAGCGAAGGTGAAGGTGCGACAGAAAGTAACGGGAACAGTAGGTAGGCCTTATTACTCTGCCTGCAGATACCGACCGACCAACATTGATCAACAGATCACGACAAATGAGTACGTGTACAAAGGAGAGTACTGGTAGAAACTACCGAGTGGTAAGCTAGCTATAGTCACTAGATATCCAGAAAAGGAGTGGTAAGTCAGATAAAGTTATCGATCAGATTACTGGATTTGTTAGTCTGTGCGTGCAAACTGGGAAACATGCGCACATACTACATACTGGACCAACTACTTAACAACGATAAGAAGAAGGGTAAGAAATGCAATGGGAGCTGCTGACAACTGGCATGGAAGAGAGTACGTACATGCGTGCAGATACAGTCATGGTTGGATGGATTCAATTGAATCGAATACACTCAAGAGGTCGTGTCCTTCCTTTGGTTCACCGTGTACTACAAGGCTCAAATAACGCACACAGCTGACTTGTCTGGCCGCGCGGCCATTCCACAACAGCGTGGAGAAAGTGCTCCGCAAAATCTGACGGCAGCAATAGACTCTGCAGTAAGATGAGAAGCAACCGAAGCAAAAAAGCGGAGCAAACTGGAGCCATTGCGAAAGCCAGGTGAGCAGCGTGAACATTCAGCTACGATCAGATAAGTACACTCTGTTTGATGTTGATGCGCTCTCTCAAGCTCTGTCTTGGGATGACGAACAGAGCAAGCCCAGCCAAATTGTACTGATACATGCATGTGAATACGTACTGGATGTGGTAAATCGAGAGAGAAAAAAACTTCTCTGAAAATATGAAACTCTGTTCAAGTCAAGTCAATGCACACAGGTTATTACAGGTCTTGGTAAACTAGGAGCTCGGCATGAGCGAAAGTAGTACTACAAATCTA
This sequence comes from Alloteropsis semialata, assembly GCA_004135705.1. Classification (NCBI taxonomy): domain Eukaryota; kingdom Viridiplantae; phylum Streptophyta; class Magnoliopsida; order Poales; family Poaceae; genus Alloteropsis; species Alloteropsis semialata. The sequence goes on from CM014277.1 coordinate 79,342,522, forward strand.
AATTAAACAGCAGGAAAGTGAAACTCTGTTCAAGCCAAGTTCATACACAGAGATTATTTTGAGATGGCTAGATGGAAGTAGCACTAGACACTAACTGTGCTACGAGACAAGATGATCCTGTTCGTCGCTGCCTCCTGAATGGTTGTTGGTGGCGCCCAAATTACCAGTCTGTTCGTTTGGCTTATCAGCCACTAGCCAGCAGTACTTTTCTCTCACAACAAATCAGCACCAGCCACCAGCCACCAGCCAGCCAGCAGTACTTTTCTCTCACAACAAATCAGCACCAGCCACCAGCCAACCGAACAGGCTGGTACGAAGCCAATGGCCTGGCGTCAGTAACTCGGACACCAGAGAAAGGGCAAGGTGAACCTGTGAGAGAACGGAGCATGATCAAAGGTTAGTAACGATTGAGTATCAAGGCAGCAGTAGATATATCCAGAAAACAGAGGCAGGGTTGGACAGTGCTGAGAAACATAGTCCATTCAGGTGAAGGTGTCGACCGGATTACTGGGTTTATCAACGAGAAAATAGAGAGACCGAGTTGGACATTACTAGTCACTGAATTAATTATCATTTCTTGCATGGCGAATTGGGCAACATGATGGGGACAGATTATATTACTGGACCAACCTCTACTGACAGGAAAATGAGGATCAGAAAATACAAAGGAAAGGAGACTGCTGTGGGAGAGATGGAGTACGTACGTGCATGCAAATGCAGATGCAGTCATGGGAGTGCTGAATTCAGTTGAAACGGCTCAAGTGTGGTTGCCTTCTCCTTTTGATCTTCTTGTTCCGTTGGCACCTTCAGGTCGGCTGAAATTGAAAAATTAGACACTGGAAAAAACTTGAGCTGCAAATTCAAGAATGGATGGAAAAGCCATGCGAGCAGGTAGGCACCTCTTCATTCGGTCTTTATACGACTATTCAATTTGGAGGGTGGGCCGGTTGGGATGGGATTCAATTGCGTGCCTCAGTGCAGCCTCCTCAGTGCAAAGGCACCCCAGCAATCGAAATCTACTCTGACTTTCTGAAGCGAAGGGAGGTACTCCAAGCCAAGGTTGTCACAGCTACCGTTGTTTTGGATTAAATGCCTCACGCGGACCTTGAACTCAAGCTCTTGAAGGCTAGGCATAACCTACGTTGCGGCTATACACTCGCACTTCTTTTTAGTAAATGAAACACTCGAGTCCTCGTTGAGCACAAAGAGGGCCATTGAAGAAGGCAACGCCAAGGACCTCAACTTGTGGAAGAAGACATCAGCGGCAGCATTACAAGTAGTAGTTAATATTGATGTTGCCGTTCTCTGTGTTTGCAGTCTAATTACGGAGCTCTGGCAAAACCACCCAGGACATTAAGGGCCTGCTCATCCATAGTAGCCACAGCTATGTGCAGTTGAGAGAGGCTAGGAAGACACAAGGGATTGATGCATGACGGCAGCCTAGAAAACCAGGTTTGCGGAATAAGCAAATGCCGGAGATGCCGTGGGAGGACTGCTCCATCCCACGCTTTATAATTCCTGGCACCATCATAATCCCCACCAAGCATAATTAGATGCTGCATCTCATGGAGACTGCCTAGAGACTGCAGAAAGTCCGCCAGCGTGCTCTCATCCATGTCCCCTGTGGTAGTAGAGAGCATCCTGAGTTCACGCAGGTTGCCCAGATCCTTCACAAACTGCCTCCTGGCCTCGGCATTCTGACAAGGATATATCTGCAGCTCCTGCAGTGACGTCAGCTTCCCTACTATCCCATCTGGTGCCTTTATCCCCCAAGCACGCAGGCAGACCATTTGTGTTAGCTTGCCAAGACTGGAAGGCAATTCTCGTATCTCAGTTTCCGCCAAGTCCAATACCTATAGAAACTTGAGTTTTCCTATTTCTTCGGGGAGCTTGTGAATACCAAATACATCTCGTATACCAAGGTACCTCAAATGCAGTAGGTATCCAAGATGCTCAAGACCATGGCAATCTTTCCGAAATCTGCAACGCTCTAAAGCTAGCACACGCAGGAGTTCAAACCTCAGATGCCTGCAGGTCCACTTACTAATATCACACACGCAAGCAAAAAATGACCACACTTGTGGCAGGTCCACATGACAATAGTCCTGATGAGGAGTGAGATCAAGAGTTGTGTTTTTCTGGACTAACCTGCGTGCTCTACTTTCTGATAATGTGCCCCCATCCCTAACAAAGTTCTCTTCATGTGACTTGGAAAGTATGAGATCAAGAACCATATCATGGACACGGCATCCACTTTCTCTAGGATTATACCAATATAAAACTTTATTCACATATAAATCCACCTCCTGGATCATGCTTCTGTTTATAAGGTCGTGGAAGTACTCCTCTCCAGCCTCAAACAAACCAATTCCTGGTTTTCTCTCAACAAAACCTTCAGCTACCCACTTCCATATCAGAGACTCCTTATCAAAAATATAGTCTTCCGGAAATATACTTAGATACAATAAGCAGGACTTCAGATGACAAGGAAGATCATAGTAGCTAAGAGCCAATATATGCATTGTATTATCCATGTGTCTGTTATCCTTACTGCGATGGAAACCAGGAGAGTCACACACCTCAATCCATTTTTCTTTTGATTTACCCACTAATAAACTAGCCATCGTGATGATAGCCAGTGGTACACCACCACACTTCTTCAGAATTGCATTGGATAACTCAGCCGGATGATTATCAGGACATTTGTCTTCACCACCAAATATTCTTGTATAAAATAACCTCTTGGAGTTGTCATCCAAAAGTGGTTGTAGCTTGTAAACCTCACCTTGGGCTACTTCTGCTTTACGAGTAGTTGTGATGATTCTGCTTCCATTATTATCCTCAACAAAAGCAGAGTTGATTACTTCCCATGATTCTATCTCCCATATGTCGTCGATAACAATTAGGTACCTGGCCACATGACAGCGCATGATGAGCTTTGAGCTAGTAAAAATCAGATACATTTCTTATGGAAACATGTAAGCTTTAAACATAATAACTCAGATGTATACGTGCAGTGGTATACCATGCAAAGCAGAGTGGCATAGCAACGGACATCAGAGAAAGGAAAATTCTGATGTCCCAGCCTCACAGGCTATGCTTCAGTAATAAACTGACGTGACTAAAAAAGGAAGTCATGAGCCTAGAGAATTAAGTGGCTGATGCATATACTTACCTCTTATTTCTAAGGAAGTTCTGTACTTTGCTGATTAACAGGTCTATGCTTTTTATGTGACGGATGTTGTGATACTCATGTTCGTTGAGAACCAAGAAGATATTCTTGAAAACATCGACCAAGATGGGTTTCTGGGCAACCAAAACAAAAGCCCCACAATCATATTCTGATTTAAGCTTGTCATACACCACCTTGGCAAGAGTGGTCTTGCCCAATCCTCCAAATCCAACAACAGAAACTGTCTTCAACCGCTTGTTGGGCAGGTCGTTGGACGAAGACAGCATGGATATGAGCTCACTGCTTGACTTGTCGATGCCAACCAGCTGGTCCACCGTTTTATACATGAGCTTGAGGCGAGGATCAACATTGCTCTTTGGTGACGGATCGGCCACAATATTGTTGACTTTGTACCTTTGGCGCCGTTGGGCCAACTCTTCAGCTTGTTCATTGATGATCTTGATCATGCTAGAAATATCATAGCGAGCCATGGTCATGCTGAACACCATAAGTATCTCGTTTGCTGCATGTTTGTACCACTTCTTCTTGCCTTCCTCGTGGCCCTCAACTCGTACCAGGAAGGTGTTGAGGATGTCTTCCACGTTGTAGGACAGCTCCCGGACGTCGCGCGCCCAGAGCTTGACCTGCTCGTCGAGCTGCTCCGGCGGCACCTCCGCCACTTTGCGGAGGGCGGCGTGCATGCTCTCCAGATCCCGTGTGAGAGACAGGATTTTCTTCCTCACGCCCTTCTGCAGCTTGTACTCCTGGTGGAGAAGCTTGCCGAGCTTGATGATGACGCTGCCCATGGCCCCTGTCACGAGAACCATGGCCGCTCGATCTATGGCGGGTCGCCCTCGCAGCTCTCAAGATTGGTTGCTTGCTTGGCAGGTGATGGTGTGGTGTGGGCGGAAGTGCATGCCTGTGTTGCGCTCTTGGCTCGATGGAGGGATATTTTCGCTATGTGCTATGAAGTGTAGGAGTAAGAAAAAAAATGGGGACTTACATACTGGTTGAATGACGCTGGAATGGGTGCAGGAACTTATGAGGAAGATGCTTGGCGCCACTGGACCCATCTGAGTCACGCTTTGCACTACAGCGCATCGCACATATCGGACCTCTGCTAACATATACGGGCCGGGTGACAGTGCATGCGCAGCTGACAATGTACCGTTCATAATGCGCTTTCACATGGAAATGTCGACGATAGTGTTCTACCCTGCTTACTGCTACTGTAGTCGTCTCCCCACCAAGACTGCAAATAGTTGATGCACTCAGCTAGCACTCATGGTGGTCTCGACTCACGGGGGAGGCAGTCCGGCCCCGTGCAATGTGCTGCTGCAGGAATCTAGGACCACCAGCACTAGCTTCAAAAATCTGTATTCCATTTTTTTTTTGCAAAAATTAACTCGTGCACTTCTCTGCAGTCATCCCGATCGGTGCTGATGCTAATCTAATCTGATACTTATCTGATCCTCGTCCACCCTGTTAAAACGCAGTTGAAGAGTGCCCGGAAGCAGATCGAGTTCAACCAGCTCTGTCCTGCTAACGCTAACAACCAAGCCACCCTGTACTGTGCTACCTTGACAATGCGGTCTATTAATAATTGGAACATTAAGACGCTAGAATCAGAAAAATCTGGTGTCAATCTATACACTCTAATCATTATACCTATTTTATTTACTATATTTTCTAAGAATTATCTACTTTTGCCATTATGAAAATAGCTTAAAGTAATCCTCTAAATCTATAGCTAGACTACCCACGTCTGCCATTATAAAAATAACTTAAATTAATCCCTAAATTTGTGTCTAAATTATCTGTATTTGCTATTAAAAATAACATACATGTGTCATTAGAAAAAGTCTCAAAATGCATCATATATGAGTCTAACTTACTTATTTCGGCCATTGATTGTTAAAATAGAAACATATTAACTTACATTATATACGCGTGATATGTCTCAGCATGTAGACCATGTACAAATGTATGAAGCAAGCAATGAGAACAAATATTTACCATGTTAAATACATGGGTCAAACTTTAAACTTGCATCTAAATTACCCACATATGGCATTAAAAAACATACAATATTATTATCTATTTCTACCATCGTTGATATGAAAAACACTAGCTTTTTAAAGTATATATGCTATGATGTGTGTCACTACATTTACAGAAAAAACAATGGAAATACAAAATTCCATGTTAAATCGTATAACCTGAAGTAGCACTAACCTGAAGCTTTCATAAACCCAAGGGCGTCCGCACTTGCAGAGATAAACATATCAACTCGTAGATTACTTGAATACGTCGGCTCTCCGGACAGCTACGTCGTACGTCCACACCACGAGACACCAGCAGGAAGTCAAGTCATGGCCTCTTGGAGGCTAGCTTCCTATTGGCATTTCTCGTTCTCCATCACGATTCACGCGCAGCTTGATTGCTACGCAGCACATGCACCGTCGTCTTTATTTCCTGCCCAGCTCCTGGAATTGCTATGCCCAGCCGCAGGAATTGACTGCATGCAGCCTTTCCGACAAGCGTGAATCATATGCAACCAGGCATGATGACTGCCCCTGCTCTAGTACCAGCACTGCCTTTATTTGACAAGGTGACTACTGAATCACGACAAGGCATGCACGCTTGTACTGCTTCCTATTCCCCCCATGCTGCCATGCTCCCACTTGTATTTTCATGGCCGCGCAGGCGCGTACCAAGGGAGGAGGCAGAAATGCTGCTTTAGATTCAACAAAGGCGATCAGGCAGCGGGAGGGGCCCATGAAAAAAAATGAAATGGTACCCACAGCGGACTGGAGGTCATGTGATGGTCATTGGTGGCCTCAAGACATTACTACGGGCGTTTACTATAGTAAATCCGGTGAAAAACTTAGCGAAATTTACTATAGAAATTTTAAACCAAAGATTAGGAGGACTAAACATGATCTAATTATAAAACTAATTATATGGATGGACGGGAAATCACGAGATGAATCTATTAAGCCTAATTAATCTGTCATTAGAGATTGTTTACTGTAGCACGACATTGTCTAATCATTGCAACTCTCATGATGACCTTATTTGTAGTACATTTTACTAATTTATAGGTCTGATATCATCAATTACCAAATAAATTTATATTTATAGCGCTAGGGCTTCGGATTAGTCTCTAACAACCCCCACACGGCCCCCAATTACACTCTATGCCCTTGTAATCAATATATTCTAAGAATATTGAAGTTTGAAGATCTAATATGTATATGTGATCTGTATTTGTATCTATCACACCTGGTTTAAAGGACAGAACCAAGCAGAATCACATGTGTGCTAGAATCCGTTCACACACACATGATGACATTCTCAATGATAAACTAATCAAGTGCATAGCATATAAAGAGAGTTAAATAGCATTCTTACAAACCAAGACATAGTCTTTAACAAATCAAAATAAATGTCTCATAACTAGAAACTGTAGATAAACTCCTCCACAAACAATTGACTGGTGGAACGCACACCTAGTAGTCCTCAAACTCGTCAATGTAATCTCCACAAGTGCCTTCTTCTGAGCTACAGATAAAACAAAATTGAGTACACTTATGGTTGGTACTCAGCAAGTGTAGAGCAAAACAAAATGATATGCAAAAGGTTTAAACATGGATTGTCTGCCAATTAAATAGCTTAAGCTTTTTTTAGCTGCTCAAGTTTTAATAGCAGCACAGTTAGTAAGTACAAGTTTATACCAACCAAATCGTAAATAACATGAACAAACATAACTAGTTTAACTCAACTTCAAATAGATTAATCATGTGAGGGTCCAGGGCACTTCGAAACATGAGCACGACTATTATAATAGTTCTAGACATTATGCAGAGGTTGTACAACTTTACCCAGAAGTCGTGTTTCTTATGTTTCCCGGGTTAATTACTCCCTTCATTACTTCCAAGGTGAGGGGCTAGAGATCCACTATGAGGCATTTACAAAAAAATCCCCTAATTCATAGCAGCTCGCTAAGATTATGGTGTCTGGCGTGCATGAACCTCCCTAATTGCGGAGTCCCTTAGCAAAGAATACTCCCAAGAGGACCGGGCTACTCTGTCTTGCCCTTTCACTAAGACCACTACAAATTAAGGTATCTAATTAATTAGCCAAGATCCTTTCATATAGTTCTTGTGGCTGCATTGTCTTCTCAGACGGTTCCATGGCGTAACTACTGTACGATGGATTAAAATTTCCTAGGGCTTATCCATGAGAGCAAAGGGACGAAAACATAATTACACTCATAAACCAAAGGTCTAATGTGTAAAAAGGGCAAGCATGGATGACGGGGTTCCATTTATCAAAATGGAAAACTGCTAAAGAAAAGGGCCAAAACCTAATTATTTTATACTTACACTAGACCATGGGTTGATTTTGGAAAACTATAGGGGCTCTTAAGGAAAATGGTCATGGCTGACCATTATTCTCATCGATTGAGTTAGATCTAAGCCATAGACCAACGGATGAACAATTAGGTCGGCGCTGGTTGCTGACGGTGAAGTGGCGGTGGAGCGGTGGCACTACGCAGGAGCAAAACAAAACGGGGCAAGTGACCTCGATTTCCCTTGAGGTTCGGACTAGGAGGTAGCTAGGAACAGGCATACCTCACCTAAGCACTCACTAATAGTGGAAAGGCAACAATGGCTCTAGTGGATGACGAGGGGCGTGCGTAAGTACAAAAGTCCGGAGAGCGATTCCGGTCAAAAGAGAACGAGATCGAAGACGATAATCAATCGGCTAGCTTTGGTACCTCCCCGCGAACCTCCAGTGCTGATCCTGTCAAGGGATTTACGGTAGAACGGAAAATGGGCGATTGCAGGCGAAGCTCCATGGTGACATCGGTACATTAGATGGGGTGGACACATCACCATGAATTCCATGTAGCCCTGGAGCTTCCTCACCTCGTTGCGAACACCCAGGGGATGTTCTCACAGAACTTGGCGGTGGACAAAAAGAACGATTGTGGCGGGGATTGGTCTAGGGTTGTGGCACGGACGTTGAAGAACGGTGCGAGAGCTAGGGTCTTGGAAAGGACGTGGAGGGTTGTGGAAACGCCTCTTATATACCGAGGTGGGACCTAGCATGTGGGCCAAGTGAGGTGAGGGTGTGGCGCAGGCATCGTGGACCTTCGGCCCGATCTCGGACTTGAGTCCGATGCTGAGAAAATGACACTAATGGGCCGGACCGTGCTGTCAGCGACGCATGGAGAGAAGACAGCGATGCTGGGTCAGAAACGAAGCGGGGATGAAATGAAGATGGCCAAAAACGGACCAGAGAAGGTTGGCCAAACAAGAAGACGGAATTCACGGAAGAAGAATAGATCAATCAAAACTTAAGGGAGCAGAAATGGACTCAAACTAAACCAACTTTTTTTGAAGCTCAAACAAATGCGATTCAAATTTGAATTTAAACAGGATTTAAATCCAGATTTGAATAACAATCAAATAAAATGTAATGCACCAGCATGAATGAAAAAAACTTATTGTGACTAATAATAATTGTTAAAGTGAACCTAGTAAATTCCAATTAAATCCTAGAAAATTTAGGAACTATTTCTGAAACTTATTGTGATGAAATATAGGTGTTACATTATCCAACATATTTGACATAATCTGTGTTTGGACCCGAATCTATGTAAAATAATATGTATTTGTATCCATACATATCCAATTTCTTCATCCTATTGAGCATGATGCCTCAACATATACATGGTGCATCTGCTGTGAGATCAATGGCCTACTCAGGCCCAAAGATAGAAAAATGAAGGCTACCATGTTGTTTTACATAGTATTCTCCGATTTCAAATTATAGATTGTTTTTTCTAGATACATATGCTTTACTATATACCTAGACATAGTGTGTATCTACTGCATGGTAAAACTTATGTAATGTAACCAGAACAGACATAGTGTGTACCTAATTATTTTATAATTACACTGGACCCATCATAATTTAGGAAAACTATAGGCGCTCTTATGGAAAACGGTCATGACTGGCCAGTATTTTTCTCGGTTGACTTAGATCTAAGCAAATCCTCGGTTGAGTTAGATCTAAGCCGTAGATCAACAGATGAACGATCGGATTAGGGTGGACTTGGTCAGAACTGGTTGATGACGGCGAAGTTGGGTGGCAGAGCGGTGGCGCTATCCTAGAGCAAAGCAAAACGGGCTAGCGACCTCAGTTGCTGTTGAGGTTTGGACTGGAAGGTAGGTGGGAACAGGCGTAGCTCACCTGAGCACTTGCGACTGGTGGAAAGGCAACAATGGCTCCAGTGGACGGTGAGCGAAGGTGCGTGCAAAACTACAAAAGTCCAGAGAGCGATTCCGGTTAAAAGAGAATGAGATCAATGACGTCACTCGGCTAGCTTAGGTAGCTCCTTGCAAATCTCCACTGGTGATCGATCTTGTCGATGAATTTGCGGCAATGGAAAACCGACGGTGGCGACCGGAGCTGCATGGCAACGTTGGTAAATTAGATGTGTAGGACACATCGCGAAGAATTCCAAGTAGCTCGGGAGCTTTCTCACCTATATCCTAGTAAATTCTAATTAAATTCTAGAAATTTATTAAAGCTTAAAGAAGTCTTAGAAATTTCAGAAATTGTTTCTCAAATTTGTTATGATAAAATTTAGGGTGTTACACAGTATCCAACCTATATCCAACACATTTGACATAATCCGTATTTGGACTCAAATTTGTGAAAAATAAACTAGTTGTATTCGTACCCATATGTCGGATACCAATATTAGGGGTACCCCAATAACAGCGAGTTAAGAATTATAAACCCTCCGCAGACCTCTGCGCGGAGGGACAGACCAGTTCGTCTCGCCCGACCCCTGCGCATAGGGTCGGGCACGCTGCTGCACTAAGTTAACCCCGCATATGAATATGTCCAAACAAGCTGCTACCTATTGCTCACGCAGGGACCTCCTTCTCCCTGCCACCCGCATGCAAACAGGCGTGCATGTGTGGGTAAGCATAGGCTTGCAGATGTGTTAAACATGCAACTGGGCCAAGCGAGTGGGCAAGTGTGCGTAGCCTTGCGTGTGTGCATAGCATGCTAGGCTAGCAAACATAAAAGGGGAGGTGCATGTTGTAGGATCTAGGATACCGACTAGAGGGGGGTGAATAGGCGGTTTGAACTAAAATCACAAGCACTTAAAATTTAATTAGTAACACAAGGGGGTAAAACTATTTCTACTCTTTCTAGCCAATATGAAGGTTTGCAACCGAGGGTGATAAGCAATAATTCAATCTCTATGAAAGTAAATTGCTCAAAGTAAATTGCAAGAATGTAAATGAGCAATAGAAATAATCGATGACAAGAGAAGAATTTTTCCCGTGGTGTCGATGACTTGCCGGTCACCCCTAATCCATGTTGAGGGGGATTCTTTGTTCCAATCACTCCTCAATCAAGACACAGCTTGATTTTTGAGCCGACTTGGACAAAGAACTGCTCCACACCTCGATTCCACTAAAGTTGCTCTTCACCACTCCGGCAAGGTGAGCACAAGGACCTCTCACAAGAACAACCGGGGCTCCTTCACAATCTCCTTTGAAGGGCTCAACGGTTTCCACTCCTCCAAGCCGTCTAGAAGGCGGCAACCTCCAAGAGTAACAAGTTGATGACGCTTGCTTGAAGACTCCCTAGTGCCACAATGCTCAAACTCTTGATGCAATGCACTAGAATGCTCTCAAGCTCACAAGAATGCAACCTCAAAGCAAAGTGAGTGAGAGAGTGAAAAAGAAGGGCTCAAGTATATCAAGAAAGCTTTCCAAAGTGCCAAGAGAACTCACCCATGGCCGGGCATGAGTTATATATAGAGCCCCCTTCAAATTCTAACCGTTACTCTCTGGAACCTGTGAAATACGAGTTTTTGCGGACTGTCCGCCTCACAAAACCCGGACGGTCCGCTGTTCAAAACTAACGGCTATAATAGCAATCAATGCTGTCAGAACCGACAGTTACACAGGAGCGGACCGTCCGTCCACCAGGGGCGGACCGTCCGCCGTTCAATTTTTAATGACAGTTAGTAACACAACCTCCCTGGACAACCACAACAATTAGCCGGCGGACAGTCCGCACCCAGTGGCGGACAGTCCACCGTTGAGACTTGGAAAGCCACAGAACCAGACTTGGTTCTGGTGGCGCCCGGGGAGAGGGGGTGGACCGTCTGCATGCCCTGCGGACCGTCTGCCCCACGGAGTTAAACTCCACCAGAACCATTCCTGGTTCTAGTGGCGTGGGGATAATGGCCGGCGGACCATCCGCATGCCATGCGTGGACCGTCTGCCGGTCAAGCACTTCAACTCTGAGTTTCTGTCCATGATTTTGATCCAAGGGCGGACCGTCCGTGACCCCTGCGGAGACCGTCTGCCCCAGCACTGGAAAACTTCCCAGAACGACTCTGAAAATGGCTAAGTTATAAAACGGTCCGCCCCACAGAAGGGAGACCGTCCGCCTCACAAACCAGTTAGCCAATTTTTGAGAAAACCGCGTCGTTCTAACACTCATGATGTATGCCACTAATCCATATGCATGCAACACAACATTTGAGCAAGGTGGCACTATGAAATCGTCATGCAAATGACATTGACCCCTCTTGATAGTACGGCTATCTAGCCTATTAACCGAGTCAATGTTTCTTCTCTAATCTCCTTTTTGACCGGCAAAATAGAAATTCCTATCTTATACCTTTGCCTTGAGATTCTACTTCACATCATGATTTCAAAATTTCCAAGTTATCATTTTCCACATGTCACATCTCCGGGACTAATCCTATTTTCTATATCTCAAATGAAATCGTTAGTCCACAATTTTTGTCATTAATTACCAAAACACAAATTAGGGGCCTAGATGATTTCACATGTGCTGCATGCATGCATGCATGCATGCATGCATGCATGCATGCGTGCGTGCGTGCGTGTGTGCATGAGCTTTGCGTGACCCTTGCATGCGCTGTGCCCGACCCCCGCAACGGTACAGGTGCTATTCTCGACCCCTGCACAGGGGTCAGAACGTCCATCTCGCCCGACCCCTGCCCGGGGGTTGTAACGTCCGTCTCGCTCGACCCCTGCGCGGAGGTTGGCTGGTTCATCTTGCCCGACCCCCGCGCAGGGATCGGACGCACCGTCTACTCCAAAACTAAATTACGTGCAGGCCGCGATGGGACCTTGCCCTGCCATGACGGGGCTGCACAACACCAATAATTCAACACTATGCGCACTGCGCCATCTACTCCACTGTTCCAGCTACCCCAAACAGGAGCGGACAAGACATGGCTACAGCATGAATAGTAACTCAGGGCGGAGGGGCCCGCGGCATGGGCAAGAAGCAACACATGCACGCACTCTCTCTCTCTTATTTTATTTTATCATTTCTGACCTCCCTTTCAGCTATAAAAGGGGAGGCCAGACCTCTTGCGAAGGGCGGACGAAATTTCTTTCTCCTTTCTCCAGGAGCGTTCTCTCTCGATTTTCTTCTTCCTCCAGCCAATCACTTGACTAGGCTCGCACCCACCCCAGGTTCGAAACCATCCGATTCACACTCACACACTCACAGAGACTTCGAAGCTCCTTCCATCTCTCGACCGCTTGTAACCCCTACTACGAGCAACGCGAGTAACACGAGAAGCCTCGAACTGGACGTAGGGCGTTCGTGCCTGAATCGGTATAAATCCTTGTGTCCTCTCGCGAACCATCCGAGTCTCAGCACGCAATCTACTAAATTTACTAGTCGGTGATTTCTTGCACCGACACCATCCATATCCGTTCGTATCCAACTGTTTTAATCCTACTGAGCACGATGCGTCAACAGATACATCATGGGCCGTGTTCCATCTGCTGCGACATCCATGACCTACTCAGGCCCAAACAAAGAAAAATCAAGGCTGCCATATTGGTTTACATAGTATTCTCCCATTTCAATTTATAGATTTTTTTTAGATACATATGTTCTACTATATACCTAGGCAAATAAAGTGTACATCTAGTGCGTAGTAAAACGTATGTAACGTAACTAGAACAGACAATAGTGCAGACATACATGTGAGGTCTGAGCCAGAAGGTAAAGTCCGAGAAGGATATGACCGCGTCCTATGGCTAACCAAAAGCCAAGGAAGCAGAACAGGGTAGGGCCCTGCTTTTTTATTATTAAAAAAGAGAAAAACTTAATGAGGCAAGCCATGCCAGCGGGTAGCAAACAAGCAGGGGAGGACCCCGTGAGTGGAGTCGTCGGCCGGCTCATCCACTGTCCTGCTAAACTGCTTGGCTACAGAGCATACAGCATCACTGTCTGCGTGCATGTCGTTCACACGGCAGGTCAGGGCCCAACCAATCAAAAGTAATTGGAACGAAACCGATCGAGCAGGCCATACCAGGGGCAAGCAGCCAAGCAGCGGAGACCTCGTGCGAACCAAGCCAAGGGAGGACGCTGTGTACACTGCAGGCATCTTAATTAGCTAGGCCAAATAACCTATTAACATTTTTTTTCCAAAATCACAAGCATTGCAAGGGCAATTTCCTAGGGAGAAAACCACCTTTATTAGCTGCAGTAAGCGCCGGCCCACTGCACTGTTGCCCTTCCGCGTCCTTCCGGCAAGGGTGACTCATATGACAGATTTCTTCCATGTATACCAAGGGTGACTCACATGGGCATTTTGTTCCTGTCTCGGCAGAAAATAAACCACTTGTATTTTCATGGCCATGTATACCAAAGGAGGATCGGGAAATGCTGCTTGAGTGTAGAGATGGGAATGGGTCGGCCCAGCCCTGGTCTTGGGTCCGGCCCCATGGCCACAAGACTAATTTTAGGAGTCATGGATCGACTCAATTTCAATGTTTAACTATAGTTTCGATCATTATCTTAAAAGAACTGCGGCCTCGATGACTCAATGAGCATCATGGGTCGATCCAATACATTTTTAGATTATACTATTAGATATATAAAAAATGTAAAATTATATCAATATTATCTTAAAGCCCAATTTTAAGGTTTTGAGTCGGCCCTATTTATTTACCCATTAGGTCGGTAGGTTTCGGTTTCTATGGATCCTTTCCTAATGGAGGTCGACCTACGTGACTCAATAGTTGGCCTTGCTTTTTTGGATTGGACCAACTACCTAATGGGTCGGTCCTGCCCATTCCCATCCCTACTTAGAAGCAATCAATGAAGAGGATGTACAATGCGCAATTGCTCATACAGCGGAAGGGAGGGCCCATCCAAAAAGGAAAAGCAGACGCGGTAGACCACTGCACTGCACAAGGCATGCAGATGCAGATGCAGCACCCGGCAGGAAGCAGCCATTGCATGCGCGCGTAGAGACGACGACCCGGTGACTGGACTCGCCCCAGCTAGGACTATCATCTTTTCTCATCAGATAATTAAATTAATTTCTCTGCTAAATAAATGTAGTACTGGTGTTGACGGCCTCCGCATCTCAAAATTTTACTCTTCGACTGGATGGTGCGAGCAGTGCATGTTAACTTAGCGCTGACGAGCCGACGTAAAAAAAAATTATTTTGGCTTCCTCTGGTAATGCGCATGTTTAGTACCGCATCTGCTGCTCCTGAATCGGCAACGCATGCAGGAAGCTGTACAGCTAGCTCGGCCTCGACAATCGTTTCGGCCCAGGTTTCTCGTTCAGCTTGCCTCTCGCGGGGCCAGAGTGCAACCGGCCCATGTAGCGTTGAAGGAAGCATAGACATAATCTGTGTTTGGACCCGAATCTATGTAAAATAATATGTATTCGTATCCATACATATCCATTCATATCCAATTTCTTCATCCTATTGAGCACCATGCCTCAACATATACATGGTGCATCTGCTGCGAGATCAATGGCCTACTCAGGCCCAAAGATAGAAAAATGAATGCTACCATGTTGTTTTACATAGTATTCTCCCATTTCAAATTATAGATTGTTTCTTTCCAGATACATATGCTTTACTACACACCTAGACATAGGGCCTGTTTAGATCGGTGAGAAACTTCACGAAATTTACTGTAGCAATATTAAACTGAAGATTAGAAGGATTAAACATGATCTAATTATAAATCTAATTACATGGATGGACGGGAAATCGCGAGATGAATCTATTAAGCCTAATTAATCCATCATTAGAGATTGTTTACTGTAGCACGACATTGTCTAATCATGACCTAATTAGACTTAATAGATTCGTCTCACAATTTCACCCGGGGCTATGAAATGGGTTTTGTCAGCTATCCACATTTAATACTCCTAATTAGTATCAAACATTCGAATTTACTGTAACGATAAAAAAAGTTAGTAAACTAAACAGGGTCATAGTGTGTATCTACTGTATGGTAAAACTTATGTAATGTAACCAGAACAGACAATAGTGCAGACATACATCTGAGGTCTGAGCCAGAAGGTAAAGGCCTGTTTGGAACAACTTAAATTCTGCTAATGGCCAAAATAAGCTGAAATTAGTAGCCAAACGGCGTGCTTTTTTCCAGCTTTTTTTGGTCGCGCTTCTCTCCACCACCCCTATTTGTACTAAAATGCAGAAGCTAGTCTAGACTCGCTTCTCAAATAAATGCATTTTCAGCTTATCTGAGAAGCGCTTCTATGGACCGCTGTCGGTAAGAGACCCAAGTCCTAGAATAAGATGACCGCGCGCGTCCTATGGCTCAACCAAAAGAAAATGACTGCCATGGTGTAACTGCGAAGGAAGCACAATAGGAAGCAGCCATTGGATGCGTAGAAAGACGACGACCCGGTGACTGGACTCGCCCCAGCTAGGACTTGGAGGATCATCTTTTTCTCACAGATAATTAGGTTAATTTCTCTGCTAAATAAATGTAGTACTGGTGTTGACGCCCTCCGCATCACAACAATTTCCTCTATGACTACGATATTACAGACACAGTTTCATTCGTACGACAGTTTCCAGTTGATTCATGAGTAGCACTACTGGAGAACTCGCCATCCATCCACCGTAATCGGTCATGGATGGAAAGGACCCGGTACCAATACATGCATTGGTACCGGGTCCAACGGTCAATAATTCTGCGAGCTCATTGGTACCGGGTGGTGGCACCACCCGGTACCTATGAGGCAACATTGGTACCGGTTGGTGTCACCAACCGGTACCAATGAGCCTCGAGGCCTTTGGTACCGGTTGGTGACACCAACCGGTACCAAAGTGGACCCCTTTGGTACTGGATGGTGCCACCAACCGGTACCAAAGAGGCTCTGCGTATAAATCCCCTTCTTCCTCCCCCAGCCCGAGCCATGGCTCATTTCTTCATCCTCCATTGAGCTCGGGTTGGGGAAGCTCATGCCCAATTTTTTCATAACTTTTGGAGATTTTGCAAACCAAGTCCGCTAGAAGGTTAGCAACTTCATCCTCTCTCTTTTGACGTTTAGTATGGTCTATTTCATGCTCTATGTTTTGAGGAAATTTGTGTTTTGTGGAATGGATTGAAATAAGAGATTTTAGATTGAATCTTCATTTTTATTATGAATTTGTAATAGAGAATCACTATATAGTTAGTTGTTGCATGTGTAGAGATGATGCACAAATTTTTAGACATTGTTTAGATTTTTGGATTATTTAAACTTTAAATGATTTTCATATTTATGCTTATTATGATTTTTAGATATTCTAAATGATATTCATATTTAGGGTTATTAGGATTTTTAGAGATTATAAATGAAATTCATATTTAGGCTTATTACGAAATTTAGAATTACATCTTTTTAGAGGCTTCAAATGACGTTGATATTTAGGGTTATTAGGATTTTTTGAAATTATAAATGATATTCTTATTTAGTTAGACTTTAAATTCAATTTTACTTCTCATGGTTGTCAATATCTTGAACTAAAACAATCCAACTCTTGGCATGTCTATGATGATATCAAATTTTACCTAGTTTTCTAGCTGGGTAACATATGATGACCTTGAGCTTGAGCTTGTATTGTATAGTTATGCTTCTCATGGTTGTCATCAAACCATGGGACACATCCATACCCAAGCAACGGATCGGTTGTGATGGTTGGGCTGGGTGTGTCTCATGGTTCCATGCCTACCATGAACCAATTTTGTTACCACCTGTAATGTTTCTTATGCTCCAAGTTCAAGGTCAAATGAAAAACAACGTATCTGAGGCAAATCACTCCTTGAATTTTTTTTTGAGATGAGCAAAAGTAACACGTTGATGATTTTGGAATGTGATTGTGTAACATCTTTGTGGTGGCATCAAATGATATTGATGTTTACGGTTATTAAGATTTTTAGAGATTATATATGATATTTTTATTTAGGTTTATTACGAGCTTTAGAAATTGGGGATGAATTTTTTATTGTATTTTGTGAATAGATGAATCGGCAATGGATGTACAACGCGGATAGACGCTCATCTGACTTCATTAATGGCGTTCATCAATTCCTCGACGCGGCAGAGGCTAACTCGACCTCGGGTTTTATATGTTGTCCATGCAAGGTCTGTGAGAATAAAAAGGATTATCACATCTCGAAGAAGGTGGTCCACACACACTTGCTTATGAGTGGTTTCATGCCTAACTATATCTGTTGGACCAAACACGGTGAAGCGGGGATATTCTTTGAAGAAGGTGATGAAGAAGGTGACGACAACATCCTGGACTTTGCACAATACGGTGCCTTTGCAGATGATACAGCAATGGGCGAGGGTGAAGCAGTTGCAGAAGATGAGGATGATGACGCCTTAGGTGGCATGATCAGAAGAGATTCATGCCCTCTGACTACGACCGCCAGCTTGCAAAGTCTTATGATAAGCAGAAACAACAAGCCAGCAGTGGATCCTCGGTGAAGAAGGCGGCCACTCCTAAGAAGAAACAAGTCGGTCAAAGCTCTGCTAGGAGGACACAAGGGCAATAGGAATATAACGACGAACAACTTGCATTGTTGTGCGCGCAAACGAGCCTCTCACCGGTAGAACTTTTAACGGGCACGGGCGAAATTCCTAAGGTAACACCAGTGAAAATTTGGGAATTTGAATATGGCAAACCAATGGTGCCCCCAGATTCTTTGAAGTCCCTAACCACTCAAGCGTTCCGATTTCATGAGTGGTACATGAAGGCGTCCAAAAAGGGTAGACAGATGCTCAATGTTTTGATAAAAGACCGTGATTACTTCCAAGGGCATAGTCTCTTGATTTTGGATTTCAAGGATGTGTATATGTTGTACCGTCAAGATGCCATAGACCTCTCATTGATGAGCTGCTGGGTTGTGTAAGTTTCTTTCACTGATCTATTCTCGCAATACTTGCTTTCTTAATTATAATTTCCAACAATAACAATCTATTCTTGTCATGTAGGATGGAGATCCATACATGCCGCGAAAAATCGTATGATGATGTCGGCTTCATGGATCCATGCATGGTAAATACCGTATCTGTAGCCAGTAAGCCACTAGAGACGGTGGACAACATATACTTGTACCTAGAGAGATAAAGAAGCAAGACTTATATTCTTTTGCCATATAATTTCAAGTGAGTACTTCTCTCTATGTATGTATAACTTTAAGACTTTGTTCTCAATACTTGTGCATGTATTTATATATATATATATATCTACAGCTTCCACTGGATATTGCTTGTGATAATCATAAACACCGGTCAAATTATTGTCATGGACTCAATGCGGAAACCGAAAGAGGATTACCAAGCAGTTTTAGACTTGATTGACATGGCATGGACACGTTTCCGTGTCAAACAAAAAGGAAATTTCAAACAAAAATTCGATGTGAAGACGGACTTTCCGGTACGTGGCTGGTGTACCCGCATATCTCGTAAAATCACACTAACATATAGTTGTTACGTCTAACTTTATTCTTCTCCACTTTCAGTGTGCCAGACAGGAAGAAGGGACGAATCTATGCGGATACTACGTCTGCCAGTAGATCCATACCTTTGTTTCTCCCAAAAAAGTGACTCAAGAAGAACTCATGGTATGAATTAAAACAATTCATACTTGCATATGACTTGTTCTGTAATGTGTATGATCTAGTGTTATCCAATGGATAATGAGATTATTAGTGTATATAGAAATTAGATTATTAGTGTATATGGAAATTAGATTATTAGTGTATATGGAAATTAGATTATTAGTATGAAAATATTAGTGTATATGAAAATTAGACTTTAGTGTATATGAAAATTAGATTATTAGTGTATATTGAAATAACATTATTAGTGTATATGGAAATTAGGTTATTAGTGTATATGGAAATTAGATTATTAGTGTATATGGAAATAAGATTATTAGTGTATATGGAAATTAGATTATTAGTGTATATGGACATTAGATTATTAGTGTATATGGAAATATAATTATTAGTGTATATGGAAATATGATTATTAGTGTATATTTATTATGAATATATTTATTATACTTTGTTATTTCATGTATACTTTGTTAATTCATGTAAACTTTGTTATTTCATGTAAACTTTGTTACTTATTTAGAAATGATTATTAGTTATTGATTATTGTTTAGAAATGAATGTGTTAGGAAATTTTATAATTACATGCAAAATTTATTTATTATATGAATGAATGATTATTAGTTACTTGTTTAGAAATAATTACATGCAAAATTTATTTATTATATGAATGAATGTTGTCATTTATGATTAATGCAGAGTATGTTTTACCATGAAGTGCTCCCAATGAAACAAAAAGCAAAAGCTATTGCGGACCAACTATTTGAATTCCTTCTTCCAGTTCTGCTCGTTAATTGTAAATAACTTTTAAATGCTCTAACTTTTGTATTGGCTGATCTCAAATGTTTATATGTAAATGTTGGAGAAAAATGCAATCAAAGTCGGGTCAAAATCAATTGACAATTGCGACGACTTCAATCTTATTGCGTGAAAGATCGTGTACGACATATGACATATGACGCGCAGACATGTAGACGCGTAGATTTGTATATAACTAACCCAAATATCAAACATTTAAAAAAATAACCAAAACAGCCTTTGGTACCGGTTGGTGTTACCAACCGGTACCAAAGGCCCTCCCCCGCATGCCTACGCGGGGGGGTCCTTTGGTACCGGTTCTGGACCCGGTACCAAAGGCCGACCCCTTTAGTCACGGTGTCATGGTACCGGTTCCAGAACCGGTACCTATGAGGGTTACGAACCGTAACCGATAGCGCCTTCTCCGGTAGTGTACAAAATTTTGATTCATTACAACACAAAAAATACTAGATTGCCAGGGACACCTGGAAGGATTCATACTCAAACACGGCATAAATTTTACAATCAAATGAATTACAACACAAAAAATACTAGATTGCCAGGGACACCTGGAAGGATTCATACTCAAACACGGCATAAATTTTACAATCAAATGTGAAAATGGCAAACAAAAGCGTGTGGTTTCAAAAATCAACTGAAAGCCGACTTGAAAAGCCATGGCCCCACCACGTTCGTAGCACACTATTTTTTCCCGAATGAAAGGAAAACCGGCCATGAGGCTCGGTGGTGGGAGGGAGGGGGGCACTGAATAGCTATTCTGTACCCAGGGTACTGAATAGCGGAGGCCTATATATAGACACACACACTAGTATGTAATTAGAAATATAACCAACTAGGTGACAATACCAATTCGTGTTCGGATATGCAAATAAATCATCCAATTTGGAATAACCCATCTTCTTCTCTACATAGGAGGTCTCTAGACACCGCCGCCCAGCTATCCCCTTCTCACACGGGGTGGTCTCTCCACACCATCATCCTTGTGGAGGTGGAGCTCGGGGCCGACAGGACCCAAGTAGACAGAGCTTGGCTGGAGGGCGGCCCTACAGGTGGATAGCGCTGTAGGGCCACTTGGCTTGGCAGTGCGTCGGAGACCGTCTTAGCGGCAAAGGGGAGAGCCGTGCCATAGCAGAGGACGGAGCGGCACACGTGGCTGAGGGATGGAGCGATAACGCGGTGGATTGGTGAAAGTACAACAAGAGCATAATGAATCTGCAGTAAAATTTGAAAACGGTAAAGCCATCTTTCTATGTTTATAAGGAGTGTGTGTGTGAACACTGCCTTTATATATATTTTCTTGTATATATGTTTGGTCACTCTCTCTCCATGTTTTCTATATTCAAAGATGACCTACAATATGGCCTTTTGATTTTAATGTTTTAAATTTATCAAAATAAGATCAACATTTTGAATCCCATTTTTTACTTTCACATACGAACCTAGGTATAAATGACACCTTTGTTACTCTAACACTATAATAAGACCAACATGAAAATTATGTACAACTTTGAAAGGGTCAAATTACTTTCAAATTACCTGATCACAATCTTCTGTTTTATGGGTTAGAGCAAACTACTACAAATTCATGTATGTCTCTCTTTCTACCGCAAGACAGAAGAGTGTGAGCTGATTCGAGTGTCTTTCTCAAATTGACAAAATATTGGCACTCAAGTTTTGTCTTCGTCTTTTGTGCGTACAGATGCATCAAATGTTGTAAAGATTGATCTAGACTAACTATTAAGGCTAACTCTTCAGAAAAATGCCTCACAAAAATAGGTATCACCAAACTATCACTGTCATTAGAATCACCTTCCCGATGGTTGTCAACATTGCTCAATCTGCACTCATCACCATATTGCCTCTGCATATTGCTCTCACTGCATGGATCAACCTGTTGGTTTTCAGCTTTAGTAGATCCCCACTGATATTGGCGGTAAGAAGAGATATTGGGTAGTGATAAAAATCTGGTTCCAGTTCTTTTAGTTTGCCCTTTGGTTGCGTGAGCAGTGGTAGATGGACCATGTGTGTTGCAGGGCTATTTCTTACAGGAACAACACAACCTGCAGATGCCCGAGAGGAATTTGATTGAGGGCCTGTTTAATTGAGGTGAAAGGGTGAAAAGTGGTGAAAAGTTTATGCATTGGGTCGCGTGCACAGAGGGAAAAAATGAACTGACACTGTTCTCGAGGTGGAAAGAGAATGGAAAGTTTGGTGAATTAAACAGGGCCTGAGTCTCTTGGCTTATATAACCATGCAGGCCATGAGCAGGCTTCATTATACATGTTTCTCGAACATCACCACTTAGAGTTAGAGAACCTAGCGGGTACCTCTGTCTAACTTGTTCATCTGCAAACACAAGTTGTGGCAACACCTTCTTGGATATAAAGGACCAAGATGGGAGGCACCTGAACTGGAAATAGGCACCACTTGTGAAAATTATGTTCCTTACTGAGCTCACCATCCAAAATACTATGAGAAGTTGCCTTTTGGAGTTCTTCGGGCAAGTATGCACTAAGAACAATATCATTCACTATCCTCATAACCATGTGTCCTTTGTGACCCTTCTCTCTTTATAAATTCGATGCCTTGGGATTGTATTTCATTTCCTCTCTTCAACCCAATGACCAGTGCTTTCTTCACACCTCTAAGTTCAGCCGTCAAGAATTCACTATGATACTCTACCAAGAAATAGGAACAACAAAACTGTAAGAAATGCATTAGTTTTATATTTTTGGATATAGTATATAGAATTCAAATATTTACCTATATCTATTTTTGCATTTTTATTATTTTTCTAAACTTATTTTGTTCTTGCCAGTGTCCTCTTGTTACACACTAAGCCAAATTGTTTACAAAATAATCCAGGCATTGTAATATTTTTTTAAGTTAAGACTACAATTATCTTTTTTGTTCATTCTCTTATAAAAATAATTTCATATTTATGTTTATATAGTGACAATGACGGGATATTATTGACTGGACTAATTTCATAGTAAATAAAAAGGTATATACTTTTTAGATAAAGCATGAGTATTTTGGTTAATTCTTTCTTTTATGTAAGAAAATATTTTATTTTATTTTTTAAATAATATTGAGCTTTTTAGGTTAATTCTGTATAATGACATTTGTGGATGTTTTTAAAAAAGATAGAGATATAGGGCTATTTTAGGCTAATTTTTATGTAATGATAATTGTGGATAATTTTTAAATAGTTACATGGGTATCTTAGGCTAATATTTACATAACGACAATTGTAATTTTTTTCCTCCAATTAACATGGGAACTTCTATGTCTTAAGAGTGAACGTAGTTTTCCTAATGACATTGGTGGATGATTTTTAAAATATATGGACGTTTTAGGCTATTTTTATGTAATGTCAGTGTGGTAATTTTTAAATAGTTAAGAGGGTATTTTCGGCAAAATTTTGCGTAATGGCAGTGGTGGGTAAAATTTAATTTTTAATTTTTCTTATTTTCTCCGATTAACGTGAGAATTTCTAGACCTTAAGAGCGAACGTGATGGCTCCGATTGTTGGCCAAATACTAAGATAATAGATAACGAAACTGTTTCACACCTGCTCGGGGCAGATTCCGTTGATGGTCAGTTGTATGATATTTGCATCGCTGTTACCTATGCAATTTCTTGTAGATGACACCGTTTGCCATCCTAAACTCGCCCGTGCCCCCAACAATGGCCCACTCACCTTCTTCTTCGGCTGGAAGTCCCGCCACCTCAAGTGTTGACCCTTTGAACCCGCTGCATGCATCGGTCATATATATGGATGTCAAAAACTAACAAGCTGATGAATCTACATGTATATTATTAGAGAAATTTTACAATGGTTGAAACAAATTAGGGCCGTCCATCAAGCTATAAATTCAATGATTGAAACACAAAAATATCTGGAGGTACCTAGAAAAAGGTATCAAACGGTACCAAAATAGGTGGGACCAGTGCCAAAATAGATGAGACCGATATCAAATTTGGAAAGGTACCTCCTAGTACCTTCTGTTACCTTACTAAAATAGGAAAGATAGCTTGTGGTACCTCTTCGTACCTTTTCAACCATCGTAACATATTATTATTATTATTATTAAGCATTAATGTCGATCGAGGCATGCATACGATCGATCACATATATATGCCGTACCTTTCATTGTCGAACACGATGCTGAAGATACGACACCATTTACCGCCATAGGTAGCCAGGCCCTCCACATGAGCAACAACCTTTGCGTCGGCACTGACACCACCGTATATTTCCCAGCTGTCGGCACTAATCTCACCCGTCCCAGTAACAGACTCCACTCCGGTGATACCTGCTGGCTCGATTAGGCCAGTTGGCTATGTTGGAACAGTTGTCTGGGTTGGGCCAGAGCCGCCGCCGGAGTTGGTTTGGTGGTGGTACAGGTTGCTGAAGTTGAGCTTGCTGTACCGCGAGATCGGTGCACGGGGAGTGATTTTGAAGTTGGCCATGCTTTCTTGCTGAGTTCAAGAGGGAGCTAATATAAGGGCAGCCGTCTACAGATAGTGGAGTGGATCCTAGCTTCTTCTTTGTGATGTGCCTGGTATAGCCTGGCTACGGAGACAGCCTATTTATAGAACACCAGTACTAGGGGCACTAAGCAAACCGGGTGTGGGGATCGATTAAATATATATGAATACAGTAATGCACATGTATAAGCTAGATCGATATGCAAGCCAGTTCTTGGGGGCGTGACAGTATAGTTCTGCAAATAATCTTGCTGAATTACTGCATGTGTGTAGAAAATTGTATATGGTCTGAACATATGTCTGGTATTGTTGGACTATGTAACGGGTTAACGTGGTGATTACTATGGATTATTTGTGCCTCTACTTAAGTGCTCTAATTTAGGCAACGATGCCACAACCAAACCAGAGATTGTGATTTCAACAAAATATGTTTTCATGTTCCACTATCGTCCTTATGGGAATCACACGAAAGGTGTTTTTCTCTTTACTACATTAGTAGTAAAGTGACCGGCATGCATAATTCATTTCCCAACATCAAATAAAATGCTATTCGATCTCTTTCCAAAAATATACAATCGTAATTTGGATTTGGAAGATTCAAACTTTATAGAACTTGGCTAACAATGTAAGTAATTAAGTTATTCACATGTTTAGTATACAAAAGTTTTACCAATAGATTTGTAATTCAATAACTTTTGATACGTTATTTACGTTTTACTGTAAAGGAAATTTATTCTTTCTCAAATTATATTGTGCCCTACAAAATCATTGGCTACTAATTTTTCACCATTATCTATTCGATTAGGTCAACCAAAACACATCATGCTATGATTTTGTAACTAAGGGTTATAGCAAAGGACGCGCTGAGGATGCCATCATCATTGATCATATATAGGTGCTACGAGCTCAAAGAGGACGAAATGAATCAAGATGGTAATTGGCATTACTGACTGGCACGCCATTTGCAACTATGAAACCTGTGTACAGTACTTGCCAAATGAGCAGTGTTAAATATTTTTCATAGTTACATTTTGTCTCTCCGCACTTGCCTTGAGATCTCTGCAAAAATAAAAGCATCTCGCTATCTGAATGTATCATTATAGTACTGGGACACGCGCACCGCATTTGCTCCGGAAATCACACCATTGGATAATCAAATGGATTCAGATCTACATACACGACTAAACATAGTCACTTGAGCTGTTCTACATGACTATCTGCTGGATCACGAGTCACTCCATAAATCTACAGGGAACAATTGGGGAACCACTCCAGTCATGTGTTCTCTGGCCGATGGGATAAACAAGTTCGTATGTATATTAGCACAGCCAGGCTGTAATACATATTCTGATCCATCTTTTGCGGAGTGTTAGCATCAGTATTAAATCATATAGCAAGAGCTATATGATTTAATACTGCAGTAGTCACTGGACTGGGACAGGAAATCAGTGCCCCTTTTGGGTGGGCCTAGGCGAAGCTTCCTTAGTTCGTATTTTTTTGAACGTGACAAGCACCCTCGTGGAAATTAAAGCATTTTTACTTTTCAACAACGGCTCTTAAGTGAACATCGATCCTGGTTGTGCCAGATTCGTTGTAGCAACACTGTACCTTCCCATGGAGGAAAATTAAAATTAAAAAAAATTAAGAAGCAGGAAATTTAGAAGGAGGAAATATATCCGACTCATATCAAGTGTTCAAGTGAACGAAAAGTCTTTTCCCCTGAACTCTCCCGTCTGTTGGGCACCTCCTGGATGCGATCCTTGATGTCTCTATTATAAGTCACGGTGGTGTTGCCTTTCTTGAATAACTGGACCATCCTCTTAATAACCAGCCCTTCGGAGCTCTGCAGGTGTGGGGATGGCAGCCCTCGATGGTCAACACTGACCAGAAGCGATGGGAACTCCTATCCCTTAGGCAGACTTGAACATACATAGAAGAAGCCCTATACTCCTCCTATACTTCATCTCTAGAAAGGTAAGTCCGGTTCTGTCTTACTCAGTTTTAAGAACAAAACCGAATAATTATCATATGTACGGCAGGGTCAAATTTACACATATGTGAGACTTTATCAGTCAATCAAAAGGCAGTGCATAATCGAAAAGAGTATTAAATAAAACTATTACACTCACATGAGACACAAATCTTTATCGAAGTCAATAACTAGCAGTGAATCTTCAATACTTCACCACAGGCAGCTGACTGGGGGAACATGTACACCTAGAAATCTCCAAAGTCTTCAGAGTACTCCCCAAAGCTATCTTAGTCTGAATGATTTAAACACGGGGGAGTATACTTATGATTGGTACTTAGCAAATTGGAGTAATAAATATGACTTGCAAGTCTTAAAACAAGGACGGCTGACAGTTCCTTAGCATTATGCAATTTTAATTGGTCAAGTTTTATTAGCAAGCTTAGCTAATAAGTACAAGTGTATAGTTGTTTGTTTGTTTTTAAATAGTTGTTTTCAGCCGAGTCTACTTTTGCCCCCTCAATTTTGGAGCCAGATCATATTTCCATCTTCCTTTCTTTCTCTTTGCCTCAACCCAGCCCGGTTATTAGTCATTACACATCCCGCCGGCCTAGCTTCCGGCCCTGTCTAGTCGGCCCAGTTAGGTTCCCTCTTCCTGCTTCGCATGCGGGAGCCGAGTCAGACTATCGACCCGGTTTCTCCTCCTTTGTAACACTCTAATTTTCATCATAAGAAATTATAAAAACATTTTCATAATTTCCTAAGATTTATTTAAGGCATAAAAATATCTAGGAATTAATTGGAATTATTTAGGATTTTATTCAATTTAATAATTAAATATTAGTAACATTAAGTTTATATTGAATTCATGTTGTTGCATTTTCTTATTATTTGTTTGATATTCGAATGTGGATTAAAACTTATTTAAATTTGAATTTGAATTGCATTTGGTTGATCTTTAGAATAGTTGTTCCTCGAATAGTTTGGTTTTGCTCACTGAACTGTTTTTTAGTTCGCCTTCCACCCTCTTACTTTCTCCTCGGCTTGTTTTTCTCGCTTTCGGCCCAGCCCATCTCCTTCTCGGCCTTTTTCTTCCCTCCGCGCCAGCCCCCTCTCGGCCCGGCTGAAAGGGTCGCGCAAGGCCTAGAGGGAGAGGGGGTGAATATGTGTTTCTAAAAAATTCTCGCATCAGTATTAAATCTGTAGACCGTGTAGTGCTAAGATTGCATGAATTCGAGTCTTTAGATTTAAAGCTGGATCGTTGTTTCTTGCTCCACCAAAACGAGAGTTATCTTCACCTAATGGAAGATCGGGCACTCTAGTTACCATCACCTCTCCCCCCCCCCAGCCTCCATAGCCAATGCAAGTAATTCCATGGGCCGTGGCAGCCCATGAGACAGTAACTTGTCATACTACTCTGCTGCGAAATGAATTTGTATCGCTGTTGGCTCGATCTTTTTAAGCAGGGCCTGACGCTCTTCGACAAAGGGTGATTTGCAGTCCACCGACTGGGGCACGACAGATCAAGCTGGCGCCCAAATTCTTTTTTTTTAGGGCAAGCTAGTGCTCAAATTAGGAAGCCAAATGATAGACAGTTGTGCTGCCGTTCCAGCATATTTATATGGCCGGCCTTGCATCAGTTACTCCGACCATCAGACCTAGCTTTCCAAGGAGCGTCCTAAGACCCTGCAAGACATCCGTAGGTACTCTGCTGCAAATATCTAAATCTACCACACGAAGTAACAGTTTAAACCTCGGATGCAAGACCCAACTGTCAAAATCACACCCACTAGCAACCAATGAGCAGGGCCTGTTTAGCTCGGTGAGATTAGACCAAAGATTAGAAAGACTAAACATGATCTAATTATAAAACTAATTACACTGATGGACGAGAAATCTCGATACAAATCTATTAAGCCTAATTAATCCATCATTAGAGATTCTTTACTGTAGCACGACATTATCTAATCATGGCCTAATTAGGCTTAATAGATTCGTCTCACAATTTTACCCAGGGCTTATGAAGTGAGTTTTGTTAGTTTTCCACATTTAATACTCCTAATTAGTATCTAAACATTCGAATTTACTGTAGCGATGAAAAAAGTTGGCGAACTAAATATGGCCTAACTTGTGGCATGTGCACGAAAAACATACGCATTCCAAAAACTTGCTATATACTTGATGAGGTCATGTGATAGTTGAAACGGTAATTGGTAACACTGTACCATAAAAAATCAGAGCATCCTGAGATAGCCAGTGTGGATAGTCTACTAAAAACTAAGAGAAGTAAAAACACTAGCTACATTCTTTCACCCAACAGATTGCAGGCACTTGCAAAAAAATGCTACCAAGATGCATGTTATAGTCCATAACCATCTTCATCCTAGGATGCAGCCAGCACTGCTCAAACATGAGCATGCTTGGTTATGTGAGTGATGAATAGAACACGGTAATAATAACACAAACAAAAGATTTACAACGCTAATAAAACATCCCAGAAATGTGTATGGGCAGGCCCTCCTCCTTTTCTCTGGGCTTGGGACCAGCTATGCAATAGTAATTATTGTTACCTTAAAATTGCATAGGCGGAGTTCCCTACCCACCCACCCTAAAGAGAAATATGGAAACTAGAAATCTTTTTGGTTTTTGCTTTTTTTTTCTTTTTTTGGGTTTTTGCTTTTTTTTCTTTTTTGGGGTTTTTTTGGGTTTTTTGCTTTTTTTCTTTTTTTTGGTTTTTTTGGCTGAGGTAATAAGGAGTGAAAGTATTCTGCACACACTGGACAAATTAAGACAGACAGGACACCCAATATGCACTGGGCTACACGTACTGCCACCATTCCGTTGTGCTAAAATCGAGCTGTCCTATCGAGCAAGCCAAGCTGAACCTGTGAGATGGACGAGGGGAAAAGTTTAAAATCTGTCCAGTACAGCACAAAGCTCTGCATGTATCGTAATAACGAATGATGTATATGCATGGAAAGCCTACAGATCGACAAGTAATAACAATGGATAAGAGGCCGTGGAGGTAATGTGCGTACGTATATATGCATGATGAAGAAGCAAGAGGATTGATTTGCATTGAACCGATTCAACAGCTGGGCGTGGCAACGACTTCATCGCCAGCCGATGAGGTTTCGCCTTGCTGTCCTTCTCCGGACTGGAATTTGCATTAAGAAAACAAGTTGATTGGGAGTTGGAACTTACAACACATACGAATTCGCGTGAGCAGAGCAGCTAGTACGTACCCCTTTGCCGTCTTGGTCTGTTGATTGTGTCATCATTTCATCTTCATTCCAAAGTTTGATTTCGAGTTTGGGCTTATTTGGATGGAGCTTTTCCGCGTGTCTCAGATCAGTCTTTACCCTCTCCACGTCATCAGCGGTGGCACCTTCACAGTAGACATATACTCTGACTTCACGAAGAGAAGGGAGGAACTCCAGCCCGAGATTGTCACAGCCACCGTTCCCATCCTTATATAAGGCCCTGACTGTGACCTTAAACTCGAGCTCTTGGAGGTTTGGCATCACGGGCGGCGGTGCTGCTGACGATCTGCTGCTGACCATGTGCTGGTCCGCATCTGTTGATCTGTATCCATTCCAGATGCTAAACGAAACAGTACTGGTGGAGTCCTCCTCGTTGTTGCCCACCAGCAGCTGGACCATCCAGCCATCCAAGTAGCAGTATCTCAAGTTGCGGAAGAAGAAGCCATCGCCTGCAGTAACGGTTGCCGTGGAAGCAGCAATCGGCGGCTGACGCGTTGTCAACCAGAGCACACGTAGCTCCGGCAACCCACCCAGGGCTCGCAGACCCGCCTCGTCCAACTCATCCACATTCAACCACAAGCTGTAGAGGCAGGGGAGATGCGCGGGACTGATGAACAGCGGCAGCTGTGTGAAGCAGATGATATGTAAATCCAACTCCCGAAGATGCCGCAGTAGCACCAGTAGTGTGCCCCACTCCCCCGACACCCTTGTGCCACCACCACCATTATAATCCGTCAGGACTAGACTCTGGAGCTTGTGGAGCTTGCCTAGTGACTGCACCAGCTCTGACAGCACCATCTCGTTCTTCAAAGTACCGATAATACCCAGCACCCTGGCTTCGCTCAGGTTCCCAAGATCCTTCATAAACTGCCCCTGGGACTCGTCACTCAGCCTATCAATACATATACGCAGCTCCTCCAATGACGTCAGCTTCGTCAGGAGTCCGTCCGGCGCGTACGTATAGTCGCCACCACGCAAGCAGATCAACTGTGTTAACTCGCAAACGCCCGATGGCAGTACCCCCATGAAAAAATGGTCCAAGTCAATTGTTTGAAGAAACTTCAGTTTTTTTATTTCTTCCGGGAGCTCATAATTGGTGAACGTACCTCGCAGGCCCAGGTACCTCAAATGTAGCAGATTTCCAAGGTGCTTAAGACCCTGCCAGCCTCTCCGAGGAAATCCGCTGCATCTCTCTAAAGCTAGCACACGCAAGAGTTTAAAGCTTGGATGCAGGATCCAACTCTCAATATCACACCTACAGGAAACCAGTGACCTCTCTGTTGCCTTGCCCGTAGTTTGCTTCATCATTCTGTTCTGGTAAGCTAACCTGCGCACCTTCCTCCCTAGCGATGGTGTGCCTTCATCATCAGTTGAGATAGTCACGAAGTTTAATTCATCTGACAAGTCACGGATGAGATCAAGCACCATGTCATGAACACGGCAATTATATATAATGCCCGTCCTTTTTGACTCGACCGCCTGGATCATGCTTCTATTTACGAGCTGATTGAAGTATTCCTCTCCCTGCTCAAACAAGCTGGTTCCTGTTTTCTTCTTGATGAATCCTTCACCTATCCACTTCCATATCAAAGAATCTTTCTCAATCTCATAGTCTTCTGGATACACACTTAGATACAACAGGCAAGTCTTTAGTTCCGATGGCAGGTCGTAGTAGCTAAGAGACAATATCCGTGCTGTAACATCTACGTGGTCGTTATCTTTACCACCAAAGATTCTAGTAGAGTTGGACACATGAGACCAATATTCCGTTGATTTACCCTCCAATAAACTAGCCATTGTGAGGATAGCTAATGGTACACCACCACATTTGCGTAGAATTTTTTCAGATGCCTCAACAGGATGGTTAGCAGGACATTCGCCTTCACCACCAAACAGCCTAGTATAAAACAATCTTTTTGCAATACCATCTGGAAGTGGTTGTAGCTTATGACAATGCATACCAGAAGTTATGGTGTCTGCTTTACGAGTTGTTATAATTATTCCACTGCCGTTATTGTCCTCAGCAAAGGCATTTTGGATTCTCCGCCAAGTTTGTAGCTCCCATATGTCGTCGATAACAATTAGGTACCTATAACAGCATGACATTGCAAGGGTATGAGTTATTAAGACAACTATTTACCTATGCTATTTGTAAGGAAACAATATATTCCACAATGGCGCAGATCAAGGCAATTGACCCGATGTTTGAATTGGAGGAAGTTGCATACATTTATTAGCTCATCCATAAGGAAACATACATAACTTTGATAATACATACGAAAACTCATAGGCATCTGTTTGAAACTGATAATACAAGAAGTCCATCTATATAATGCAGTTTATGTAGTGGTAACTACTGTCGCCATAAAACAGTTGGGAGGATCAGATAATTCTTACCTCTTGCCTCTGAGGGCATCTTCAAGTTCCTGGATGAGCTGCCTTTCATCCGAAAGTAGCAAAATATTCCAATCCATGGAACTATTCTTGTCTAGACCTCTAAGGATGTCCCACAGTAGTTTCTTGGTGTCAGGTTTTCGGCCAACCGAAACAAAAGCCCCATAACCATATTCTGGTTTAATCTTGTCATACACCACCTTGGCAAGAGTGGTCTTGCCCAATCCTCCAAATCCAACGATAGAGATTATCTTCAACTTCTTGGTCGACACGTCATCTCGCAGCATGGATATGAGCTCACTGCTTGGCTCCTCAATGCCAACCAGCTTCACCTCTTTGTTACTAAGCTCGAGACGAGGATCAACAGTGTTATTTGGGGCAGGCTTGGCCACTCCTGCTCGGTTTTCTTGCTGCCCTGGACGCGCACGAGGAACTTGTCGAGGATGTCCTCTGCGTCGTAGGACATCTCACGGACGTCGCCCGCCCAGAGCTTGGCCTCCTCGTCGAGCTCGTTCAGGGGCACCTCGTCCACATTGCAGAGAGCAGCATGCATGCTCTTCAGGTCCCGTGAGAGGGTCGAGATCTTCTCCCTCACGCCCGTCTGAAGATTGTACTCCTCCTTGAGGAGCTCACCGAGCTTCTCGACCACGCTGCCCAGCGGCCCCGTCACGAGATCCATGAGGGCTCGAGGTCTCTCGAGAGGCTGCCCCAACCAAAGCAATGCACCAGAGATTGAGAATGCACCCCACTACCTAATTCAGTTCCCGGTGAAGGCTCAACGAGAAGGAGGATGCACGGTTGTCAGCTGTGTATATACATTCATTCTTCTATGGATGGTGGTCAGTTCATCATCACATAAGACAGTTTCAGCATTAATTACATGTAGACACCTGCAAGCATACAAGGCCAGTGGGAGTAAGTTGATGGAGATAGGTATGTACAGATAATTCACATGAATTTTTCAAAGCCCTGAGCAGGAACATATAACAGTACTATCCTCAACTACTATGAAAACTTTCTCAACTGCTTAGAATTATGGAGAAAAGCGAAACATCCTATACATGAATTTCAAAGCCATAAGCATGAACAAAGAACTGTACTACCCCCACATACTATTGAGAAATGCTTAGAATTCTGGAGAAAATAATTTTAACACGGCCTTCAAAAGTTTCCTTTGTATTAATCTCTACTAATTCTCTCGATCTCATACACTTTTCATGTGCCATATCTGATCCAGAAGCCATTCCTTATGTTTTCGGCAATCTTTTTTCATTCCCACGCTTTGTTGCTTAGATCAAGCAGCTCCAGCAATATATTGCTACATGTGTGTTTTTTTCCCAGAAGGGCCTACAACCTTGGTAACGCACTGGCTCCCGCATATTAATCATTCGATCTAAAAGAGAACGGAGCAAACTAAGAACTATGGAGCTATATATGGGCATGAGATTTTGTGAACGCCGCCCGGCTATGATTTCAAGCACAATTGAGAAATAAGAAAAGAAAAAAATAATGGAGATGTGCTGGGGTTTAATATAGAACATACGACAATGCATTCCCAAGTATTTTTAATCTCAAGGGACTTACTGCTACGTAGTACTAATTCACACGAAGTTCAAAGCCGTCTCTTGTCAAATTCTCATGTGCCACCCTATCCAACAAGAAAATCATCGAATCTTCAACATGTTGGAAATTTGAACATGTGTGAACTGATACCGACAGACTCAGACAAGCAGGCATCGTCAAGTTGGAAACATGTGTGAACTGTGAAGTGCTAGATCATTTCAATATGTTGGAACAGGAGCAAGGTGGCAGTAGTGTGTGTCACTAAAGTATATATACCCAATCTGAACGATCAAACAGAAACAGCCTCCAAGAAAAAAGAAACAGTACAAAAAATTACATGAGAACTTTAATAAGGGACTTGACTTGTCACGAAAAATCAAATGAATTTCAAAGCCCTTGGAAAGAACAAGAACCGTACTACCCATCTACAATGAAGAATTGCATAGAATTCTGAAGAAAATAATTTGAACACCGGCTTCAAATGTTTCCTGTGTGTTAATCTTTACTAATTCTCTCGGTATAGTACGATTTTCATTTGCCTTATCTGAGAAACCATTCCTCAAATTGTTTTGACAATCTTTTTTGTTTCCACGCTTTTTTTCTTAAATCAAACAAGCTCCAGCTATATATTGCTGCATGTAGTTTTTTGAGAAGCTCCTACAACCTTGCTAACCCCCTCGCTACTGCATCAGTCAGTTCGATCTACGGGAGAACAAACAAAATAGAGAAACGCTAAGCAATTAAATTATGCTGGCACATAAATTTGTGGAATAACCTGCCGGCAAAGATTTCAAGAACAATTGAGAAGCATAGAGATGGGATGCAACAAAATAAAAAATAATGCTAGATGGGGGACATTTCATCAAAAGAAAGAAAGAATACTAGATCTAGAACATTTAGCAAAATTGTAGATAGGTCAGGGGAGCCAAATTAAAGGCACACACCTTGTTGATTCAGCTAGCCCATTGCGCTTCTGGTGTAACTTCAGAGAATGTGAAGGATGGATGGGCTTTAGTTGAGCTTCAAGTTAGATCAGCTTCTTGACGTAGGTTCCTTGCCAGGGAGTGTGTCCTATATATATATATACATAATGTAAATGTGTAAATCATCACACTTAGTTGCATAAAAAAATCTGCAGGTTCAGTTACTCGATTGTCACATCAATCAGCAGGGCAAGGTAGTAATTAAATTTAGCTGCACTAGATTGATATTCTTTTCAGCTTAAAAAAACTGAGTCAATACAGCTGTGATTGTAACCGCTTCAGAACAAGATGTAAGGCCTTCTTTAAGCAGAACAGGGATTAGCAAGTCAAAGTGAGTGCAAGTCATGATTATTTACGCCCAAGAAGAACTAGCGCTGGATATAGAGTGAAGCCAGAATGCAGAGGTTGATCCACTTTCTCAAATCCTTAGAAGGGGACAAGGAGAAATAGTAACCTAGAAGAAGATGAATAAAACAGTATAAAATTGCATTGCAAATATAAACATAAACAGAAAATTCACATGATTTTCAAAGCCATCAGCAGGAATAATTATAGATATGGACTGCCACCAACTACTATGAAAACTTTTCTGGAACTACTTAGAATTCTGGAGAAAATAGAAACAGCTTACAGAAGAAGAGGAAAACAGTATAAAAGTTCTATTGGAGAGCTTTCAGGGGCTTGGCTTGTACAGAAAATTCACTAGAACTTCAAAGCCATCATCGCGAACACAGAACTGTACTATCCCCAAGTCCCAACTACTATGAAGAATTTCTTAGAATTCTTGAGAAAATAAATTCAACGCTGCCTTCGAATGTTTCCTTTGTGCTAATCTCTACTAATTCTTTTAAGCTCATACACTTGCATTATCTGAGAAGCCATTCCTCATGTTTTAAGCTACCGTTTTCCTTATCTGATAAGAAGAATATAACAGTATAAAAATGAAGGGGAACTGTAAGGAGCTTAAATTACAGAAAATTTACATGAATTTCAGTCCTCAGTACCAGAAACAAAGAACTGTATTACCCCCAAATACTGTGAGTACTTTTCTGGAAATTCCTAGAATTATGGATAAAAGATAAACATCAAGTAGTAGAATGTGAAAACTGTTTAAAAATGCATTGGAACTTAACAGTACCCCATACTACACTATACTAGTGTTTAAAAAGGAATAGTATGAAAAGATCGAACTGTTAATATTAATTGTATATACTACTGAAGACTTCAATTGTAGTATGAGTAGTTTGCAATGAGTAGTATAGTAGTATATGGGCATTTTAGGAAAAAAATATAATGACAGAACTGTAGTATATATATATTGTTTCCATCTCCAATGTCCAAATTAATTTGTATTTAAAATGTTACATTTCTTTCTCTTCTCTTGACCTCCAATGTCACATTTGAGGGAAACAATGATTCACTCGCAAATTTACTAAACTATCCTCTACTCATACTCTATATCATTCATTGGTAGTATGTGGTACCGTAAAAGAGCTAAAGTGTTTGACTTGTACAGAAGATTCGAAAGAATTTCAAAGCCTTAGCAGGAACAAAGAACTGTACTACCCCAACTACAATGAAGAATTGCATAGGATTCTGTAGAAAATAATTTCAATATGACCTTCAAATGTTTCCTGTATGTTGATCTTTACTAATTCTCTCGATCTCATACAATTTCCATTTGCCTTGTCTTAGAAACCATTCCTCAAGTTTTTGGCAATTTTTTTTGTTTCCACGCTTTTTGGCTTAGATTTAACAGCTCCAGCTATATATTGCTACATGTGTTTTTTTTTTCAGAAGGTCCTACAACCTTGCTAACACACTCGCCCCTGGATCAATAGTTCGACCTCGGATAGAGGAACGCGAGAAATTTAATTATGAGGCACACAAAATTGTGAAGCCTGCCAGCAAATATTTCAAGAAGAATTGGGAAGCGTGGAGATAGGATGCAAGAAAATAAAAAGTAAAGCTAGATGGGGATATTTCATCAAAATAAATAAAGAATGATAGATCTAGGACACTTAGCAAAATTGTAGATAGATCTGAGGAGCCAGATTAAAGGCACGCACCTTGTTGATTCAGCTAACCCATTGTGTCTCTGGTGTAACTTGAGAGAATGTGAAGGATGGATGGGCTTTAGTTGAGCTCCAAGTTAATTAGATCAGCTGCTTGACGTATGGCGTGCCTTGCCAGGGAGTGTGTCCTACATACATGTTGACAACCAAAATTGGCACAAGGACCAGAAGGATTGCAAGACAAAAAGACGGCGCATGGAGCAAGACAGGACGGCGGTCACGCCCGAACCGGTCTGACCGGTGCGGGGGACCGGTCAGACCGGTCACCTTTTTTGTAATCCGACTAGGACTCTAAAAATAGGATTCCGAGGTTGTAACGAGTTGTAACTTGGTTTCCTTGCGGGACAAGACCTACCCTCCCTATAAATATAAGGGGATTCGGCCGATTGAACACACAACAATCGAATCTATCCAATTTACTACTTTTTATCCTTTACTTTTTGCATCTCCAAACCCTAGCTTTTTCAACCCTACTTGCTGTTCTTCCTGCGTCTCCGCGACGTTTGAAGGCGTCCTAGGTGGCCTGCCGATCCTAGGGCACCCCTGACGGCGTTCTCCCTGACGGATCCTTCCGGGAGGCGTTTTTAGGGTTTTACCCCGTAGCTCGCCGCCGTAACCGGTCTGACCGGTGCAGGTGACCGGTTTGACCGGTCAGTACGGAGGCAGCTGCAACTTGGTCCTTTG
Organism: Alloteropsis semialata; assembly: GCA_004135705.1. Taxonomy (NCBI): domain Eukaryota; kingdom Viridiplantae; phylum Streptophyta; class Magnoliopsida; order Poales; family Poaceae; genus Alloteropsis; species Alloteropsis semialata. Next base: position 79,379,922 of record CM014277.1, read on the forward strand.
CGACCCGCGCGAACTAGCGCACTCGTGTGTTGACAGTATTCTGCGTCAACATACTTTTGGTGACTCCGCTGGGGAATTGGAGATCTGGTTTTGCAACCGTTCTATCTAATTCAATCTAGATGGGTGCCACCACTGAGTTGGATCTTGAGAACATCGTCACCGTGAAGGACGATGAACTTTCTGCCGAGGATCGTCAAGGGCTTGAAGAGTACATGAAGAAGAAGGCAGAAGAAGACCGGCTCTACTACCTCTCGCACTTCAAGAAGGACCGCAAGGGCGTGGTCTCCAAGTTCAAGGAGGTAGACGCAACTGCTACATCTTCATCACCGATCCCTCAGGTACAAGATGATGAAAACTCTCACGAAGCTTTTCTTAAGTACATGGAGGATATGATGGTAGCAAATAATGTTAAATTAATTAACTGGATGATGAACAAAAAATTAGAATCGGAAGGCAAACAACCCATGGTTGAACAACCTGCCGCCGATCCCAATCTTTTGATTCCCAAAATACCTATTGCGCCTGACTTTAAAGCACCGGCAACAAAACCTGTTGAACAACCTACGTTTGGTGTGCCGTTGAATTATTTTGATGGCCAATCTGTTACTCCATCCAATCCAATGTTTACTCGCCCCACTGCACCTCAACCGTTTGTGACTTTTCCTAATTCGGTTAATCAAGGCCGAATTAGCAATGAAGTTGCAAATTTCACCCCACAAAATCCAAATTGTGGATATCCTGTACCCCCAACGGTACAACAATTATTTGCACAAGGCCCTGTACCTTACGAGCTTTTCGGAAGATACGGCCAACAAATGCAAGGGATGATGTCGGCCAACCAGCCTGGCCAGCATCAACCGGTCAGACCGGTCGCCGTGACCGGTCAGACCGGCCCTGGAGGGTCGGGTGCAGCCAACCAGTTGGCGCTGCCCCAACCGGTCAGACCGGTCACTGGAACCGGTTAGACCGGTCCTGGTGGTTCAGAAACGGAGAATTTACCTTCTACTCCTGTACAAAACACCCAACAGCCAAATTTTCAGGATAATTCACTAGAATATTTAGATAAAATATTTTCTAAATACAAACTTGATTTGGCTACCTCTCTGAAGGAGAATTTGGGAGTAGATGTAAGGGATAAGGCTAGGTTGTATCAAAAGCCTTATGTTCCTCGCTTTGATTTAGTTCCTTTCCCTGCTGGATTTAGACTTTCTGATTTTATTAAATTTAATGGGGAGGATACTAAAAGCACTTTTGAGCATATTAGTCAATACATGGCACAACTAGGCGATTCTGGCTCTAGTGAGACTTTAAAAGTGCGTTTATTTTCTTTGTCTCTAACTGGTACAGCTTTCTCATGGTTTGCATCATTAGCTCCACATTCTATTACTTCATGGGAACAGTTAGAATAAAAATTTCATGATCACTTCTTTTCTGGCAGTAATGAGCTTAAATTGTCACATCTCACATCGGTTAGGCAATTGCGGGATGAAACTGTTAATGATTATATTAAACGTTTCCGTGATACTAAAAACCATTGCTTCGGTGTTACTATTGCCGAAAAGGATCTTGCTGATTTGGCTTTCAATGGTTTGCGCTCTCACATTAAAGATAAACTAGAGAATTCTGAATTCTATAGCGTAAACCAATTGCATCAAAGAGCTTTGGCTGCTGAAAGCTGAAGCAAAGATCTAAAAGAAAGTCATAGGACACATCGGGCTAGTGTGCATAACGTAGAATGTGATTCTTGTAGCTCCGATGATGAATCTCATGAGGTGTTGGCTGCTGAATTTGTATGGCCAGCATCTAATAAAGCTTTTACTTGCACATCTCTAAAGCCGACTCATAGGAATCAGCAGGAGGAGATGAAATTTACTTTTGATGTATCCAAATGTGATAAGATTTTTGATGAATTACATAAGAATGGATATATCAAATGTTCTTTTAATATTCCATCACTTGAGAAGTTAAAACGGCGTGCTTATTGTAAATTCCATAATTCATTTTCTCATGCGACTAATGATTGTAATTTCTTTCGTCGACAGATTCAATCGGCTTTAAATGATGGACGATTGAGTTTGAGTGAGATGCAAGTGGACAAGCGCCCGTTTCCAGTCAACAACATGATGGTCAATACTATGGATCTTCAGGATGCCAAGATGTTGGTTCGGCCCGACAATGCCGATACGACAGGAGGCAAGAATGTTGTGATTGGTGAACCAAGGAAGGTGATGGAAACTGACAAAGTGCTTGGGAGAGAGGTTGTGCTGAAACAAGCTCCTGATGGAAAGAAGATCTTGACTATTACAGTGAAGAATTCTGAAATTAGGGGAGAATCAAGCTCTCAAGCGCGGGATCAAAGGCCGGTTGCTCCTGCTGCCCAGGGGGCACCGGTCAGACCGGTTGGCGTGACCGGTCAGACCGGTCCTGCCCAGAGGCCGGTCCGAACGTTTGTGCCTAAGCGTCCTGAAGTGGGAACTTGGAAGACGAACAAGGACAAAGATCAGGGGAAGATATTCAAGCCAAAAGCGACCTTTGATCAAGTCATGGCGAAGCATATGCATAATGCGGCCGTTCAACAGGATCGGCCACCAAAAAAGAGACCAAGTTCGCCACCAAGGAATTTTGGTGCAATGAAGGCGCCAAGAGGACAGTGGAATCAGGGTCCAAGCTCATCCCATGGTGCTGGTCCTTCTAGGCCATGGAGGCCGTTTCCACCTCCCCCTCCTCAGCCTATTTGGAGGGATGGGATTATGTATGTGCCTTACTGTCCTGCACCAAATCAACCACGGCCTGGGGTTCCTGTTCATGCAAGGATGAATCCACCACAACCTAGGCCTGCAGGATTTCAATCAAGACCGGCGTTTGTGCCCCAGCAGCACGGACCGGTCAGACTGGTGCCTCCGACCGGTCAGACCGGTGCTCCATAGAGACCGGCGGCTGTGGCGCCACAGCAGCCACCGGTCAGACCGGTACCGCCGACCGGTTAGACCGGTCACCAGAGGAGGCCGGGCAAAGAGCCGGCCAGGCAGGAGTATCGCCCCGTGCAGAAAAGGGAAGAGCCTACTCCTGTGATTCCAAAGCCAATTGTGAAGAGTGTGATTCAAATTGGCTCTATGGAAGTTGACACATCAATGGCAGATGGTCCTAATACTATTGGCACATTGGCCGCAAAAAAGGTGAAGAAAGTGCCTTTGCCTCAGTATACGCAGCCACAGTGGTGTCCTCCTGGTTTAACTCATTCTCAAAAGAGGAGATTGCAGCGGTTGCGCACTCAGAAGCAAAGGGAAGAAGAATTGGCTAAGAAGCGGGAGGAGTGGTTCAATGAGGTTAAGCCGATGATTCCAGCAGCTGGTCAGAATTCCAAGGATGGTTCTGATGATCGAGATGTTCAGGCCAAGACACCAGAAAAGGCCGAGCCATCTGCAGGAGTTTCGGTTGACATAGCCGAGACCGGTCAGACCGGTGTCCCCAACCGGTCAGACCGGTGCCCCAGTGCTGTTCCTGTTCTGGCAACCGGAACCGGTCAGACCGGTCAGGGAGAACCGGTCAGACCGATGTCGCCCAGGGAGTCAGTAGCCGATGCGTTTTCTTTTTTGGCTAAAGTTTCGATTCCGCCCACTGCAATTACAGATACTCAGATGGGCAATGAGGACGAAGCTGTTGATTTTGAGCCTTCACTCAGCAGGACGGACATGGACATCAATGTTATCTACTTGAACGCCGACTATTGCTTTGTCGGAGATGATGAACGAATGGCTCATGTTGACTTTGCTCCCAAGAATGCCGTATTTCAGAGGCCTTTAGAATCGGATAATCATCTGAAAGCTCTTTATGTGAAGGGTCATATTAAAGGAAAGCCGATTTATAGGATGCTTGTTGATGGTGGTGCTATTGTGAACCTCATGCCATACACTTTGTACAAGAAGTTGGGAGGTTTGGACAGCGAGCTTATCAAGACAAGCATGACGATCAGCGGCGTTGGAGGAGGAGAACCGATGAGTGCCAAGGGAGTTGCATCCTTGGAGCTTACCATTGGGAGCAAGACGCTAGCAACTGCTTTCTTCGTCACGGAGGTGCAAGATAACTTTAGTGTTATCTTGGGGCGCGATTGGATTAATGCAAATCAATGTGTGCCTTCTACCTTGCATCAATGCTTGATTCAATGGGTTGGTGACGAAGTTGAGGTTGTTCATGCGGATACTTCGGCATGTGTTGCTATGGCCGATGCGTCTATTTTGGGAACTCATGATAATGATAAGTGCTTGACCGGGATTGATATTTCAGACTTTGAGTTTCTTGCTTGTACTAAGGATGGCTTCGTGTCCGCTGCTCTAAGGCCGGTGTCAAAATCGGTTGATTCAGATGATGAAGAGTAGATAGATACAAGCGAGAAGTGGTTGAAGGAAAGAGTGGAGCATTATCGGTCCAATATGAACGATGCATGTGAAGCCATTAATGATTTTGAAGAGGTAGAGAAGTTAGGACAAGGATTTACGTCGGCTGATCGTTTAGAAAAGATAGACATAGGTGATGGTTCTATTCCAAGGCCGACTTTTGTAAATTAAAATTTGAAAGCCGATTATAAGGTTGAATTAATCGAGTTATTGAAAGAATATTCTGATTGCTTTGCTTGGGAGTATCATGAGATGCCTGGTTTAAGTCGTGAATTAGTTGAACATCGTTTACCGATTAAACCTGGTTTTAGGCCATATAAACAGGGCAATAGACGATTTAATCCTTTATTTTATGATCACATAAAAAAAGAGGTTAATCGTTTGCTTGAAGCTAAGTTTATTCGGCCATGTCGCTATGCTGAATGGATCTCTAATATTGTGCCTGTTGAGAAGAAAGGTTCTAATAAAATTAGAGTGTGCATTGATTTTAGAGATCTTAATAGAGCGACTCCCAAAGATGAATATCCTATGCCTATAGCCGATATGCTTATTAATGATGCCTCTGGACATAAAGTTATTAGCTTTCTTGATGGCAATGCGGGATATAATCAAATCTTTATGGCCGAGGAAGACGTATACAAAACGGCCTTTAAATGTCCCGGCTTTGTTGGTTTATTTGAATGGGTTGTGATGACTTTTGGTTTAAAGAATGCCGGCGCTACTTATCAAAGGGCAATGAATTTAATTTTTCATGACTTACTTGGTGTTATCCTAGAAGTCTATATTGATGATATTGTTGTCAAATCGGCTGGATTAAACTCTCACTTGGCTGATTTGCGTCTTGCCTTTGAAAGAATGCGTCGGTATGGTTTGAAGATGAACCCATTAAAATGTGCATTTGGTGTATCGGCTGGAAGATTCTTAGGCTTCATGGTACATGAAAGGGGCATAGAGATAGATCCTAAGAAAATTGGTGTTATTGAAAAGATCAAAGCGCCTACTTGCAAGCATGATTTACAGAAATTCTTGGGCAAGGTTAATTACTTGAGGAGGTTTATTTCTAACTTGTCCGGGAAAGTTAGTGCTTTTACTCCTATACTTCGGTTAAAGAATGAAGCCGATTTTACTTGAGGGGCAAAGCAGCAAGAGGCCTTTGATGAAATCAAGAAATATTTATCTTCGCCGCCCGTTCTCAAAGCGCCTAAGAATGGAGTGCCATTTAGGCTTTATCTTTCGGCCGAAGATAATGTTATTGGGGCTGTTTTGACTCAAGAAACAAATGGCAAGGAGCACATTATTACTTACTTGAGTTGACGGCTTTTGGATGCGGAAACAAGGTACAAACCTATTGAAAGTTATGCTTGTCTTTATATTATGCTTGTACAAAGTTGAGACATTATTTGTTATCTAGTACTTCCATAGTTGCATGTCAAGCCGATGTTATAAAGTATATGTTGCATAGGCCGATTTTGAGTGGAAGAATCGGAAAGTGGGCATATGCGCTTATTGAGTATGATTTGGCTTGTGAACCTTTGAAATCTATGAAAGGTCAAATTATAGCTGATTTTATTGTTGAACATCGGATTAAGGATGAGCATGATTTAGAAATTGATTACATGAGTTTTACTCCATGGAAATTGCATTTTGATGGATCGGTTTGCAAGAACGGATGTGGAATTGGAATCGTTCTTGTTTCTCCTAATGGAGCTATTTTTGAAGCTCTTAGCCGATTAGAAATTGAATGCACAAATAATCAAGCCGAATATGAAGCTCTATTATTCGGATTAGAAATTTTGCATGACATGGGAGTAAAGCATGTTGAAGCCTTTGGTGATTCATTACTGGTTGTGCAGCAAGTATCTAAGGTTTGTCAATGTTTAGAAGGTTCATTGAATATTTATCTTGACAAGTGCCTTGATATTATACCATGTTTTGATGAATTCACCATCTATCATGTTCCAAGATGTGATAATCCTAGAGCTAATAATTTGGCGCAGTAAACATCAGGCTATAATGTCCAGAAGAGACATTTTCATAAGAAAAAGCCGTTGATTGCAATTGCCAATGAAGAAGCTCTAACGCTTACAGCAGAATACTGCCCGACCGGTCAGACCGATGCCCGAACCGGTCAGACCGGTACCGTGTTCTCAGCAACCGGTCAGACCGATTCGGTCACCGGTCAGACCGGTCAGGCGTCTGTAGATTCAAATTCAGCCGCTGAAAATTCTCAAAATCAAAAGGCCGAAGTTGATGATTGGAGAGCGCCCATTATCAAGTATTTAAGAAATCCTAGTTCTGGAACAGATAGGAAAACTCGGCGTTTGGCTTTCAAATATATTTTAGTTGACGATGAGTTGCATCGTCGCACCGCCGATGATTTATTACTTAAATGCTTGAGTGCTGATCAAGCTAGAGTGGCCATGGGTGAAGTTCATGAAGGAATTTGTGGAACGCATCAATCGGCTTCTAAGATGAAGTGGTTGCTTAGGCGAGCTTCATTCTATTGGCCTACAATGATGGCCGATTGTTTTCGTTACTACAAAGGATGTGAGGAATGTCAGAAGTTTGGAAATATTCAGATGGTACTTGCTGCATTACTTCATCCTATCATTAAACCTTGGCCTTTTCGTGGATGGGGATTGGATTTCATTGGAGAAATACATCCTTCTTCTTCAAAGGGACATCGCTTCGTGTTGGTTGCTACGGATTACTTTACTAAATGGACCGAAGCTGTTCCTCTCAAGAATATGACTCACAAGGAGGTAATTGAGTTTATTACCGAGCATATTATTCACAGATTCGGCATTCCACAAACTTTGACTACGGATCAAGGCACATCTTTTATGTCTAAGGAAGTGCGATCTTTTGCCGATATGTACAAGATCAAATTGCTCAATTCATCTCCATACTATGCTCAGGCCAATGGACAGGCCGAGTCTAGTAACAAGACTTTGATAAAGTTGATCAAAAAGAAGATAGAAGAGAATCCCCGGAGATGGCATGAAGTCTTGTCTGAAGCTTTATGGGCTCATCGTATATCAAGACATGGTGCTACAAAAGTCACTCCTTTTGAGCTTGTTTATGGTCAAGAGGCCGTTTTGCCCATAGAGGTAAATCTGGACGCTTATAGACTTGCTAAACAGAATAAGCTTTCGGTTGGTGAGTACTATGACTTGATGATGGACAATATTGATGAAGTGACCGATAAGCGTGTGCAAGCTCTTAAGAAAATTGAGAAAGACAAGATCAGAGTTGCTAGAGCATACAACAAGAAGGTTAAAGAGAAGATTTTTCAAGTTGGTGATCTAGTATGGAAGACGATATTGCCACTTGGTACTAAAGACAATAAGTTCGGCAAGTGGTCTCCAAGTTGGGAAGGTCCATATAGAGTATTCAAGATCAATGGCGGGAATTCCTACATGGTGGAGACATTGCAAGGAGGACGTTTGCCTAAGGCATTGAACGGGAGGTACTTGAAGAAGTACTATCCTAGTGTTTGGCAAGAGGCATGAAGTGGCATATGGCCGATATTTGAATATCGCCCTTAGAAAAATATAATGGCCGATGAATTATGTTAAGGCATCGCCCTTAGATGACAATTTTGGTGCTAAGTATGTTTTATGGTACGCAAGCTTTACCAAAAAAAACAGGGGGCATATGTTGACAACCAAAATTGGCACAAGGACCAGAAGGATTGCAAGACAAGAAGACGGCGCATGGAGCAAGACAGGACGGCGGTCACGCCCGAACCGGTCTGCGGCCACCTTTTTTGTAATCCGACTAGGACTCTAAAAATAGTATTCCGAGGTTGTAACGAGTTGTAACTTGGTTTCCTTGCGGGACAAGACCTACCCTCTCTATAAATATAAGGGGATTCGGCCGATTGAACACACAACAATCGAATCTATCCAATTTACTACTTTTTATCCTTTACTTTTTGCATCTCCAAACCCTAGCTTTTCCAACCCTACTTGCTGTTCTTCCTGCGTCTCCGCGACGTTTGAAGGCGTCCTAGGTGGCCTGCCGATCCTAGGGCACCCCTGACGGCGTTCTCCCTGACGGATCCTTCCGGGAGGCGTTTTTAGGGTTTTACCCCGTAGCTCGCCGCCGTAACCGGTCTGACCGGTGCAGGTGACCGGTTTGACCGGTCAGCGCGGAGGCAGCTGCAACTTGGTCCTTTGCGACCCGCGCGAACTAGCGCACTCGTGTGTTGACCGTATCCTGCGTCAACAATACATAACGTAAACGCGTAAATCATCACACGTTAATTGCATCAAAAAAATCTGCAGGCTCAGTTACTCGATTGTCATTAATCAGCAGGGAAAGGTAATTAAATTAAGCTGCACTAGATTGATATTCTTCTCAGCTTAAAAAAAACTAAGTCACTACAGCTGTGGTTGTAACCGCTTCCGAACAATATGTAAGGCTTTCTTTAATCAGAACATGGATTAGCAAGTCACATAGTGAGTGATTAATATTGTTCAAGATTGGATCATTTACATTAATGGTTACAGTGAAGCCGGCCGGAATGCAGAGGTTGTTCCACTTTCTCAAATCCTTGGGAGGGGGCAACGGATTTGTACAGAAAATTCACAAGAACTTCAAAGCCCTCCACAAGAACAAAGAACTGTACTATCCCCAAGTCCAAACTACTATGAATAATTTCTTTGAATTCTTGAGAAATTAAATAAATTCAACGCTGCCTTCCAAAGTTTCTTTGTGCTAATCTCTACTAATCCTCTCAAGCTCATACACTTTCCGCTTGCCTTATCTGAGAAGCCATTCCTTGTTGCTTAGATCAAACAGCTCCAGATACATATTGCTACATGTGTTTTTTCAGGAGGGCCTACAACCTTTCTAAGACACTCGCTCCCATGAGGGAACCGAGGACCAAGAAAATAGAGAAATACTGAGAAATTTATGCAGGGGCACACAAATCTATGAAGCCTGCTGGCTATGATTTCAAAGCCCAATCTACAAGCATGTAGATGGGCAGGAAAAGAAAAAGAAAAACTAATCGAAAAGCTAGCTAGATCGAGGACATTTCATTGAAACAAAGAAAGAAAGCTAGATCGAGTACATTAATGAAGATTGATAGATAGAGGTAGGGAGCCAAATCAATGACAAGCACGCACCTTGCAGGTTCAGCTCCTCGATGGATTGTGCTTCAGGAGAGAACCAACCAAGGATGGATCGACGAGCTTTGACTGAGGAGCTCTAGATCAAGGGCAGCAGCAGAGGTTGTGGTGGTGAATGAGCCGAGGATGAGTTGTGGTGGTGAATGAGCGGAGTCAGTGCTACTGCTACCAATGGGAGGCCGGCACCTGCTCTCTCTCTCTCTCTCTCTCTCTCTCCCTCCCCCACCCGGCATCCCAGCTAGGCCCAGCGGCAAACAGCCAAGCAGAGGAGAGGACACCCCGTCAAGACTGGAGTCGACGGCCGGCCGGTCGTCGCCCTAGAGAAAATTAAAGGACAATGAGCGAGCTTGCAGCCATTCCAGAAAAGCAGGGAAATACACTTCTTCTAAGCCCTGTGGATAACCAAGGCTGCTGTTTCTCTCTTGAAAGTTTCTCTGCATCTTTGAACTGTGGCCTGCCGATTATCACAAATCATGTCATTTCTAGTTGTCAGGCACTCCGTGCCATGAGAATAGTTATCTCCATGAAAAAAAAGTTGTCCATTGATTTTGTCCTCTGAAAGCCTGAAGATTTTCATACCCTGAACCGGTGTCATATATCAGCAATTCAGCATGCATGCAGATCAATTGATGCCCAACATCTGAAAAGCCTGAAGATTTTTTTTTTTTTTGCGGTGAACTGCTAGCTACCGTGTGCGTCCGGTGTGAATGCATGCCGCCCTCCTGTACCGTCCTCCATTGATCGATCGGTTGTCAGCTGGTCGCTTTAACGATGCGACGGCCAGACGTGGTTGGTCAGGCTCGTTGTGTGTGTGCTCAGATTTGAAAACGAAATCAGACTGGGAAGGGGACGAAAAAGACCTGACCGAATCGAGCCCATGGCAACACATCACATTGGCACGAAGACTTATGCCGATGAAAGGGTTGTCCTGTGCTGTGAGTGCCCCGGCCCTCTCCATGCATTGATCGATCCGATCCACACGGAGCTCTGCTTGCATGGACCCGCACTCCACTACCAGGGAATAGAGTCAAAGAGTATTTGGGGTCCAGCTACTAGCTAGCACTATATATTGGCATCGTTAATTCCTTCCCTCTCCATTCATGATCACATCACATGCCTTTGCAAAATTTAGGGAGGTAATACCTCAAAAAAAGATACGTATGGAAGCATTGGAATTTCATTTTTTTCCAAAATGGCATAATAATTATTAATGTACTACACTTAGCTTTTTATATCTCGATGAAACTACGTTGCACTACTGGAAACCAGAATTCCCCTGTGTGTGATAAAATTTTTTTGACGGTTTTTTGACAAACACATGAGCAAATGCGGATTGTTCTGTCAGTTCATATGAGACACACAGGTAGCACAAAACATATGAAAATAGAGCTTTAATCTGTCAGTTGTACACATACACACAGGGAAATTTGTAGTACTCCCAGGAAAATATTGATTTACCCTGTCAGTGCTTAAAAACACACACAAAATTTAATAAACTCAGAAAAATGTGTAATTAACTTGAGAGTTATTTGAAACACTCAAAGAAATTGTATATACAATCAAAAAAATTGATCCAAATTTTTTTTGTCAGATGGCGCCGATTTTTCCCGCTACTAAAATTAGTTCGTGCGCACAGAAGTGCCAGCCACATGGCCACACGCGCCGGCCGCACGCAAGGAGCCGGCAGCCGCGGTAAACTGGGCGCGAGAATTGGGAAATAAAACTCCCGCGCCTGCTAACCCTAGCAAAACTGACTTCTTCCCCACTCGTGCCACCAACCCTCCCAATTCGCGTCGCCGCCTGCTTGTGCAGCCTTCCTCCTGGCCTACACCGCCTCCCTCCCCTGCCCGCGTCGCGACCCTCCCCCGCACGCGCCGTCTCTCTCACCCCCACCCCGCGCCGCCTCCTTCACTCTACCAGCGTTGCCTCTCCCCACCAGCGTCGTCTCCCTCCGCTACCCGCGCTGCCTCCATCTCCCACCGAGTGTGCAGGCCT